>CACSLJ010000362.1:0-24116 GCA_902706625.1 Albugo laibachii | reverse complement strand
GCGTGGGGAGAACGTCTTAAAGTGAACAAGCTGGGAGAATACATGGCGCCAAACAGTGTGGCTGCAGCGCATTTTTAATCCAACGTGAGGACATGGTGGGCGCTTAACCCGACGTTGTACCACGCACTCGACCAGCTGTACGAAGCGTTCAAGGTGACGATTTCGCACCAACAAGCCTCCGCATTGTTTGCGAGTGAAAAAGACAATTCGCGTTCGTGGAACCAGCATCTCTTATACCTGATCGCATTGTGTCAAGAAAGTGAATCACACGAGCGACTCGTCGTGGAAAATATCGTCAAGTATGCGGCGCCGCACCTCAAGATTGCGATGATGGTGCGACACCAACCGAGTCGCACGGACTACCTCACACACATACGAGAGATCATAGCATGGGCGCAAGAGATTGAAGACGATGGAAAAGTGGTTAAGATAATGACCAAGGGCATAGTCAGTGCAGTGAAACATGGTAAGGTTCAAGGTCACTACCAAGGTGAAGACCGAAAGTGTTTCAACTGAGGCAAGTGAGGACATTTGGCGAGAAAGTGCCACCAACCCAAAAAGACGATGGCCGCGGGAAAGCCAATTTTGTATTGGCTGCATGCGAGAACCTGGAGCGCCAGCGAACGAAGGAGTCCACACTCAGCTACGTTTTTGACGTCACTAAAGGGGTTTTGAATACGTGGTGGTCGACAGTTGGCAAGCAGACATCTCGTCCAAGACCCTGACTTGCTTCACGATGCCATGGAATGTGATGAAAATGATGGACTCCTGTTGCCTGACGGAGGCGTACTCAAGGTGACTAAGCGAGGATCTGTGGTGCTGCATGGTATTGCGAATGGTATGAAGACCCAGATTACGCTTGCTGAAGTATATCACGCGCCCAAGTTGGCTAGGAACCTCATATCCGTGGGCAAATTGTTTGAAAAAGGGTGTTCACTGGTTACGGAAGGCGATGCGATGTTCATGCAGTTGGGCAAAAAAGCTTCTTTTCGATTTACGAACTGAGTATGGCGTATGTGTAGCAGATTTGAATCCAAGTACGTCGATAATGACGCAAAAACGACTTAATGAGATTGTGATGACGGCAGTTCAAGATACGGGACCAACATGAGATGTACAGAAGGGGTCGCTGCACCATTTTTATCTTCGTCTCGGACACATAGCTTATGATACCGTGGAGCTTATGGCCAAAGATCCTGATTACGGTATTGAACTTACTGATCACGTGCGTGCAAACTGTCTCACGTGCGCTGAAGCGAAGGGCACAAGAACTAAACAGCCCAAGAAGGACTCGGGTGCAAATGCACCAACAGACCGCATCGGGGGTGTGATCTGTAGTGATCAAAAAGGACCGATCAACCCAAAAGACCGTCGTGAAAATAGATATTTGGTCGTGTTCATCGACAAGTCAAATTACGTGCGCGTATTTGCGGCACGGCAGAAAAATGCTGCGGCCAAGATGTTCGAGCATTTTTGGCGTGGTTTGAGAGCGAATTTAATTGCCGCATCCACGTACTGCGCACTGACGGTGGAAAAGATTATGCAGTGGTCAGTCTCTTCTGCAAACAGACAGGTGTGCGACGTCAAGTAACAGAAGCAGGTAATCCACAATCTAACGGGAAAGCTGAACGCATGAACCGCACCGTCTTCAATATGGTGCGATCCATGATCTTTGGTTCAGGTCTAGCGCTGACGTACTGGAGCGAGGCTGCAGAGCACGCTGCTTACATTCTCAACCGGAGTACGACTCGTGCAATTTTGAAGCGTGCGTCGCCGATTGAAGTGCTCACCGGGCGGGCACCGAGTTTACAAGGTATCGTTGTGTTTGGATCCCCGTGTATGGTTTGGTGGGATCTCAAAAAGAAGGCACTTGTGCGTCATGAAGAGCGAGCACTAATCCTGGGTATAAGCGAAGAAACAAAGGGATACAAGGTTTTGCTGCTCAAGGATAAAGTCGTAACGACAACTAGACACATCACCAACATCGAGACAATCGATGGTGCGGCGAATCGACAAATTCAACGTGCACTTCATGATGACAGAAGATAAGAGCCTGAGCATGTGCACAAGAAAGTGGAAAGTGAGCATCAAGTGGCCTAGAAAAGTGATGCGGAGCCGAACAGTCGCTGCCGTCAGGTCCAAGGAGATCACAGCACAAACGTACGAAGTTGAAGAAACAAGCCGAGGCAGACGAGCATGGTAAAGGAAGGAGCATGAAGACACGAGAAAAGGTTAGCTCATCCAACATGTTGTATCACGGAGATGCACCAATTTGGTAGAGCCGGAAACGAGTGCCAAAGGGTTGCAAATGTCGTATCCAGTGATTATGGCGTTCGCAGTGCTGCCTGTGGAACAAGAACATGAAAAAATCTCGCGATACCAGACCCACCAAATTATGCGGCAGCGCGTCGTGGACACGACAGTGTCAGGTGGGCGATTTCTGAGCAAGAAAAACTTGCTTCACTCTAGGCAAACGAAACGTGGACGGTTATCAAACGTCCAAAAACCTCGAGGCCCATCCCGACCAAGTGGGTTTATAAAATCAAGATGAGGGCAAATGGGACTGTGGTTAGATACAAGGCGAGACTGGTGGTTCGCGGCGACAAGCAAATTTTTGGTGTGAATTACAATCTCATATTCTTTACGGTGATGTCGATAGGGAATGCATTTGTCATTTTTACGTTCTCACGGATGCGGCGGGCTCTGGCTAGGCATGTTGACGTCCCAAGCGCGTACCCGAAAGCTTTCACGAAGCCAGTGTACGAAATTCACTTAAGAATTCCCGATAGAATAACAGTGACCGTAGACACCGTGGACCGACTTGGCTTCAAGGATCCTGATGAATTGTTGTTGCTTCTGGGACGGAGTCTCTATGGATTAGAACAGGCAGGAAGACTACGGCATCATTTTTTGTGCGAAACGCTGCTCAAGATTGATTTCGTACAATGCATTCATGACCCGTGCGCTTTCTACAAGGCCGACGAGGATGGTATGACTATTGTCGGGGTCTACGTTGATGATTTGCTAATTACAGGCACGACAGTGGAACGTATTGTTCAATTCTTTACTGACATGAAGGTGCTTGAGCTCAAGGACCTCGGTATTGTTGAGAAGTTCCTCGGAATGAAAATTGCGAGGACAAACGAAGGAGGCTATTGTATCGACCAGGAGCAGAAGATTGAAGGATGCTCGAGAAACATGGTCTGGCTTAAGCAAACCCGGTACGAGTATCGATATCTGAAGTGCAAATAATCGAAGGAGACAACGAGCTGCTGAAAGAAAAGGCTGTGGGATTGCATCGAGTACCGACTATCAAGGATTTCCAGTCTCTAGTTGGGAGCTTGCTATGAGTATCGCGCTGCACGCGTCCAGACATTTCGCTGGCGGTGCACAGTGCGACTAGACGAAGTCACGCACCAACAATGCAGGATTATAAGCTTGCAAAAAAGATTGCAAGGTACTTGAAGGGAACGAAAGGTTTGAAGCTGCATTTGCGTGAAGACAGCGCGCCACAGTCGCCAATCAGGATTGTCAGCTTCAGTGATGCGGACTTCGCGGCTGTCAAAGAAGATCAAAAGTCTGTGAGTGCAGGTGTGCAGGTTGTTAATGGAATTACTGTAGGGTGGCACTTCAAGAAGCAAGCTGCTGTGGCTCAGTCGACGGCGGAAGCAGAGTTCATCGCTGCGGCCGTCGGAGGACGTGAGGCGCTGGGATTGAAGGAGCTTTACGAAGAGCTCGCGCAACGAGTGAAGACACCTGTGGTACTCAAGATTGATAACCAAACTGCAGTGAAGCAAATCGAAAACGAGGCGAGCTCAGCAAGCACGAAGCATGTGGATGTGAAACTTAGATTCTTACGTGATTACGCTAAGAAGAAGACGGTCAAGCCAACTTATGAATCTACGGAGACGATGGTTGCCGATTTATTGACGAAAATCCTGCCAGATCCAAGGATTCAAGAATTGCATTTCCTCATAGGTCTGAAGTGATGTTCATCAAGGCGCCGGGAAGCAGTGTTGAAAGATCAGGTGCATCGAGTGCACAGTAACCGCCGCCATGAAGAGACAGTGACTCTAACGACGGTGAAGATTTGCAAGACGGAACCAGATCGACTGCGAGGAGTCGCGGGAGCAAAAAACTGATCCACTGCGTAGAGTCGCAGTGTGCATAATCAGAAACTCCTTCTAACTACATTTTATACATTCATTCTCCATTCTAATCTGCTGTGAACACTCGTGCAGACCGTGCAGTTTGCCAACATTCAATGCCATCGAGTCAGCTACATCTTGCTGTGTGGGCTTGGAGGGTGCAATTGCTGTTACGTGAATGGTTGTACTCACCGTCTGCTCCAGCTTTTTCTAGCAAAAGATACTTCTACACCTCACAGTAATTGGTCTACTGCGACAGCTCTAGCACCCAAATAGAGATCTGACGAAGCAATCAATTACCGAAACTCAGCCCAAGCTTCCAGGAGCGGTCGAATCTTCAATCAGCTGTACGTCCCCGTTTTCAGCCTCACCTTTTTATGTCTCAAAGACACCAGCTTTTGATGTATCTGAACACGAAATAACTCAATATGATTTTGGCTACAAAGTCGCTCAGAAAGAATTCCTTCATTGGAATAGTTATCAAGAAAATGTCCGTCGTCGAATGTTGAGGTCTGAAAATAATACGATTGCGTCTTAACCTTCGTACATACTTTGATACACAAGCCTTATTGTTCATCAGAGTTTAAGATGTACTTTCGACTTCATCAACAAAAAACTCTATCGGAGGTAGTCAGCACGATAGTTCAGCCGTTTTGAAAAACTGAAAAGATACCAAGTCGGCTGAATCCCACTTTGAAGTATGAAAAGTGATGAAATGCAACTCCGAGTCAGCCTGGTCACATTGAAACCACTTGGTATGGAGTCTTGGTGCTTTTGTGCAAGACGCAACTGAGCAAAGGAGTAGTTTGTCGGAGATGAAACTTCTGGATGGTAAGGATCTCTTCAAACGTTCAATGCAGTTACAATGCATCTGCAGTATCATATCACGACATTGATTGTACCCGCCTTCTGATGCTGAATGCATCTTCCGAATGTTGACCTGTTAGTGCCTGATTCAACAGCCTGCGGGATCGAAATAATCCTGGGAGCAACGCATAATATTGCTCGACAAAGAGATAAGATGCTGCTGAAATAGTCGTGGTTCCATGTTTGTGCACAGAGTGTCACTTGGAGACTAGTACCAGTCGATTTGATTCATCTTTAGAACGTAATATTATTAAGTTTACCGCCTTGCCTTACTTTACGCAGAGCAGTGGCATAAGACACTTTTGAACTTGCATTCTGTTAGTGAAATCATTCTGAAGTCCGACCTCGTTTCTATGGACGATCATCCTGAACCAATTCTTATCGATAAAAGCATTTTTCTCCGGAAATGGAACCATGTATGAAGGCAATACTAACAAAGGTGTCTGCTGATTTCCTCAAATTTGGGCTAAGTATATGATGCGAAGTGACGGATGCTCAAATAAACAAGAAGCAACCACTTGCGGTCGTTCTGCTTCAGCGCATCACCGTGATAGATTTCCTGTCGTTATCCAAATCACGGATGAATGCCGTGAATATGAATTGGGGCAGTCGATCTAGCTCCACGCGCATGGGAGAGTATTTTTGATGTGACACCCGGCCGGGAAAAAATAAGCTGGGATTTCGTCGAGTGTACTAGCGCCTTTGTCAAAGGAGACGTGTAGGTGAAAGAGGGATCAATGATGACTGGAGTGCATTTCAGCCGCAAAATTATGCTGTTGGGGTAACAAAAGTGTCCATCAAGCAAGCAGGTAGTTCGAAATCGGAGAGTTTGACGCGAGATGTGTCGGTCTTGACCGGGCTCTACTTTATGTATGACGGTAATTTGAAAGCCCCTTTTCAGATCTCAGCAACCTCCTTACATGGCGAAGAAGTCATATCTCCAGAATTGAAATCGATGAGGGATGCATTAGATTGCAAGGGAAAAATCAGCAACTCAAATTCGGAACCCAACAGAGAAATTAAAAGACCGGCCACTAAACCCAGTCCATCTCCGCCATCAAAGCTACCTCCACCCATACAATCACCGCCACCGACTGAGAAAAAAGCGGACACCACCACTACACCTCGAAGCAATTCCTCCTACCCAAGCTCCCCGAACTGCAAGTGGGCCAGTTCCTGCGCAAGTAGTACCAAGTTCAAGCCCCCCTCCTCCGGCAGAAGTAAAACCAGCTTCAAGCCCCTCTCCTCCGGCAAAAATAGTACCAGGCCCGAGTCCCTCTTCATCGGAGAAAGTAGTACCAGGTTCGATTCTTCCTCCTGCGGCAAAAGTAGACCAAGTTCCCCCCCTCCTACAGCACAAGTCTTATCTGGCACATCAAGAGCTCCGACCATTCGATCACGCAGGTGTACACTTGTGGTACTAAACGCACGAGCTGATAAGTTTCGAGTGCATGCAAATCATAATAGTATAATGGTGATCTACAATGCGCTATAAAGATCGCCATTTGATATTATATCAATTTGATTTCCACAATGAAATCTCATATCTTACCATTTGCTCTATTTGTATCCGACAGTATCAGTGATAAAGGCCTCGAGCAATATTACAGGACGTCATGTGGTTCAAGGCATTCTATAGTCGAGTTCTATTCAGGCTTCACTGCAGCATTATTGGAAGCGGATTGCGTGTACTTGTCGATAAGGTGTGCAAAATCCAGTGATAACGCCAAGTCTGATATGTTTGTATAATATATCGATAAAGCATCGTCCTTGCTGAGAAAAACTATGCCTTTGATTGAGATGAGATATTTTTCTATGCAAGACTTGACAACTAGATGATGCTAGAGGAAGGAGTGATGCATACATTTCCATGTTGCTTACCTATACAACATTGCTGGATCGCTACCAACAAAAGCTCCTGCTTGCGATTTGACTGCACCACATGAGACTTTTGCATCGTCGCTTCTGCCGAAGACTTTACGTGCATATTACAGTAATTTACACAAATGTTTGAGTCACATCAAGAATAACTACCCTATGAGTTAGCAAGCGCTGATTGACACACCATGTAAAGCAATGGTTTTACCGGTAAGAACACAATATCTCCTGCAAAATAACTTCTTGTATTGTTATTTACTAAGAAAATACAAAGATAGACAACAATGTACTGATCGAAATGAAGCTGTACGATATGAAAATCTTGGAGCAGGTCCAATTTGTTGACCGCACGTGTTTGGGTACCAAAGATGCTTACAGAAGTCTGTTAGCGAAGGCAGGAAGCACAATATCATGTGTCTTTGTGGGGACAATTTCTGTACCCTGTCTGGGTTTCACATCTAATACCGAGCTTTGTTTTTCCGATCCACCATGTAAGCATATGCCAAAGCAGATCACAACCATAAGTTTCGTGGTTATCGTCTTGTGCTAGAGCTTAGCCTGAGGTTGGCCTATTTAGTTGCTGGGGAATAAAAAAACTGCGAGCAAATTACTCACTATATTTTAGGATATACGAAGATATCATACATATATACAAGCATATGAGGAATACATTGTCCTTTCTGCATTATTAGGAAACTCTATAGAAAGATGATGACGTGACTGTATTGACAGCGGCTCGTCTGATTTTTTTGAGAACAAATCTCACTGATAGTCACGTATACGAACTGTTCGGTGTCGTTTTTTGGTTTTGCGCCTCCAGGATCACGCTTTACGAATGCAAACGGGGAAGGAATGACTGCACAAGACATCACCTGACAAGAATTGAAAAACCTTACCGGTATGCATACTGTACTAGAAGGCAGTTGCCAAGGTGATAAAAGTGTTGGGATACATCCAATCAATTTTGTAGAGTTGTCAAGGTGTAATGTAGAGCTAATAATACGCTGAAAACTTACTCTCTACCGAATTTTAAAGGAAGAAAGACGCATAAGTTACGACGCCATTCCTTCCTGGAGAATCAGACACGTAGTCTGATTCTGAGCTAATTTTTGGCAAATCGCATTTCCACTAGCTTCAAAGGAGAAATATCGATACAGTTCTTTCAGTGGAGCTATCACCGCAACTTTGGGAGATCTGTAAGGCGTCGAAAAACGAGGATTTGAGTCTGAACGAGAAGTTTCCGAAATATTTACTCTTGATATTTTGTAACGCGAATACATCCGAATGTATACAAAATGCTGAAAGTCTTCTCTAGAAAGGCCTTTATCTCCAAAAAACAGGCAAATTGTACATGATTCGTGTACCTCTTGGATGCGCAAATTACCGTCAAAAGATGCAAGTTTTTTTTGTCTCAGTCGTATTTACTCAATTATGCGATGTTTATAATTAATGGATAAATGAACCTTAAGGTCCTTGACAGAAAAATGCCCAAGTCGCTCCGAAAGAGCGATTATACACAGGACGGCTGACTCAGTGGCAGGCGTATTTCAAACGCATTCGACGAAAAGAGAGTTCAAAGAGGAGGGTGTGTGAAAGAGACCTTGCATGTTTCACGGAACGACTGGTATGTGTCGTCGAGTAGAACCTTTGATCAGCTGATGGATCACAAGAAAAAATAACGATTGAGATTGAAATGGACGATATCCTGACCACATAGCAGCCTCCAATTTTATGTGTATTATTCGAAGTCAAGACAAGCGCTTGTGGAATCTCAATCCGAACACAAGCCGTAGAAGGCATCATTCGGTTGGAAGTAGACATCAACTCCACCACTTCCAGCCATACCATAATACGTCCGACCTCCGACTCATCGGATGTTTTAGACAAAATGGTACACAGCTGGTACACAGCTGGTACACAACTGGTACACAACTGGTACACAGTACCAGGCGCAAACAAATCTTGATTCAGGATCACGTAGAACAGCAGAACAATAGTCCTGCAGCATATCGTAGAAGAAGGTCTTGAAAAAAACTGTCATATTTATTTATCTAGCCCCTCCCCAACCCCCCCCCCATGCTCGTGCTGCTAAAAATATACACTCAAGATTGATATCCTCAGACTGGATAAATCTCAGGAAAGCATTCACAGCAGTAGCTCTTGCTCGCTGGGTATTCCCAGGCAGCAGATCATCCAAGCCCATGGAATGGTCGGACGATGGTCAGATATGTGAATGATACTAGCTACACTTGATGCTTGTATAGGAATACACATATTTGAGCTAAACCTCCGACCTTCTGCCTCCGACCCAGAGGTATTCCGGACTCACCTAGCCTATCCTTCATAATTGATTGGAATACATTAGCGTGATTGGCTATATATGTATATGTATGGCTTTAATTGGCTCAAACCGATAATACAAAAATTAAGTGTAGGTCGGACAAACCATGATATTCATCCATATCATCGAGAAATTGTTTGGCGTCAACGCATCAGAACGCGACTCGTGGGTATCATCTATTTTATTTTACTCACATCCGGTCAACCTTAGTTCGTGCGATGCGAAAGGGACTCACGAAATGACTCCATCGTGTGAAGTTCATACAATCTAAGTGACATAAAGATTAAAGATAGTAAGGATGATCCACATACGTTATGGGTGAGGCGCAAATATTTCTCTTTCGCCGATGAAGTAAAAAGCCTTGCTATAATAACGTTTGTAACGAGAGCCAGCTTCACGGATATCAATAATCCAAGGTGGAGAAGTGGTGAACGGGATGAAAGGTTTGATAGAAGTAGCCAATGAACTTTGTGATAAATAAGCGAGCCTAGCAATTCTAATCAAGAATCACCGAAAATGATTTACTCAAAATTATCCTCACAGGATCTGAAGTAGAATAATCTACTCAGCATGGAACGTCTCGTTGACGTGCAAGGTAGTAATGTGCGGTAGATGAGAACTTGACTTAATCTCTCAGAAATATTTCATTCGATGGAGACAGTCAAGTCCTTGCCAGGCACTACTCCTTGACGTTCTTTGACGAATGCATAGTTTTGTAATCTTTCTGATAACAAGGAAAACTCTAAATTATGAAAAAAATGAACAGTATCATAAGTCGAAGAAGAGCCACTTTGAGAGGCATTGAAGCATTTATAACGAAATAGGCGGTGATTACGTCTAAAATCAATTGACAGCTTCAGAAACCGATAAAATATCCACACAAACGTAGAGCACCCCAGGAATCGGTGTATCCGAGTTCATACGTTGAACTTTGATCAATGGTCCCTTTTTAGAATCACGATGGTGAGTACTACAGCGCGCGCCATTGTCTTTGGGACACTTCCATTTTTTTAGATTTTTTTAGATTTTTTTTGAACGGCTTCACATATTTTCATTCGGAAAACTGTGTCGTTTAGCTCGATTTCGTGAGGGTCTAATGACGTAATTTCCGTCCCAAACATGAGGTATTTTTGACAGAAAGTGGAAAATACCAAAACAAGGTGGGTTATGAAGACTAAAACAAGAAAGAAAGGCACGCAAAAACGTTTGTATTAAATGATCTTCTGCTCTGTTTGACGCGTTGCTAATATGGAATACGCTTTCCGTTGGCCTCTTTTACCATTTGAACCCGTTTCGGCATCGAGGAGACAAGCGTGAGGAGGTAGGAAGCCGGGATCTGGTCCTACATCTGCTGGATGGCGTTCTTGAGCTCGAGTGGAACTGGCGTTCATTGGCGTAGACGTGGCGACTCATGTATCCCCAGACGTTCTCAATTGGATTGAGGTCGGGTGAGCACGCGGGCCACGTCATAACGTCGAAACCTTGATCCTTGAGCCAGGTTCTCGTGTGATCCGCTGCGTGTGGGGCCGCATTCTCTTGCTGAAAAATTTGTGTTCCGATGTCAAACGCAGGTTGCAAATGATTATGAAAAGTAGCCATGTACTTGACTGAGGTGACACGGCCATCGAGGAAGTCCAGCGTCGTCTTTCGGTCTCCGCAGAAGCCGCCCCGGACCATGACTGACCCACCACTAGAATGTCGACGAATTGGCACCGATTGCTTTGCTCTCGAATCGATCCACTGCTTGTAGCCATCAGGCCCATCCATGTTGCACTTCTTCTCATCACTGAACATCACGTTGGCCCACCAGAAGTCATCTAGATCACAGTTCTGGTACGCCCAATTAGGTCGAGCTCGGACGTGCCGGGGTTTTGAGCATAGGGCCGTGGCGCAGCTTCTTGAACTTGAGCCAGGGCGTATTCTCGAGGCAGCGCTGTACCGTACGAACACTCACAGGCAATTGCAACGCATCACGAGCCTTTTTGGCGCCTCCAGCTCCACTTGAAACCTTGCGGATGATCAAACGCCTAGTTCTCGAGTCAATTTTGACGCTGCCACCGCGCTTGGAAGGAGGAACTGGAGTGCCAGACGCCTTGACAACCCTCTCCACAGTGCTCTTGCCCCGTCCTACAGTCTCTGCGATCTTCCTGTAGCTCATGTTGGTCTTCCAAAGCCTCAAAATGATGTTCTTTTCGGCCATCGTCATCTCGGTAGCTGTACCCATCGTGCCAGACTGTCTAAGAATTTCAAAATGCACTCACATTCTCTTGCAAGACTGCTCGCCAAAACAAACTTATTTACAACAGAATTGGTACATTTTAGAGGGTTAATTACGTGTGCGAACGTTTATTACGTATTGCATACGTCATACCGCACCCCACCTTGTTTTGGTATTTTCCACTTTTTTTCAAAAACACGTAATATTTGGAACGAAAATTACGTCATGAGACCCTCACGAAGTCGAGCTAAACGAAACAGTTTTCCGAATGAAAATATGTGAAGCCGTTCAAAAAAAATCTAAGAAAATCTAAAAAAATGGAAGTGTCCCAAAACCAGTGGCGCGCGCTGTATATGCACAAGGGGTTTGCGGGGATTTTTCAATAGCGGGAGCGTTGATGGTTCATCGGTATCCGGAAGCGAATTTGAGGCACGATCACTCGTCACTTAATCCTGCTCAAGAAAAGCTAGTAAAGGTCATATCTCGATGTTTGATCAGCATTGTACCTATACTCGGGCTACACAAACCCTTCAAAGACAACTCGAGATCATGAGTCTGTCAAGGAGACAGATGATATTGAATCGCGAGGCATAGTTCATTAGGAGCCATGATTCAGCTAGATGGAGCGGGAGAAGATGACGTCGGCGACGACTATTTTAAAAAAGCTTAGTTTTAAGCCGAGCATCTCAGCATCGATTGAACGCGGAATATAGATCAGGGAGATCTATGTACATGTATTTGCACCTTCAGAGCAACATTATCGGAAGAACTGAGTCGTGATTTATCATATCACTATATAAGAATTCAGATTTGGAGTGTGTACGACCGCAATCTCGCTTGGATACAGCGCAAATTTACCTCTACAACATTAGCTAGAAAGAAAAAGATAGCAATTCAAGCCAAGACGTTTGCCAGTCTGATCACCATTTGTTGTAACAAAGTTGTGTATGTTTTCGTAAGGAAGTCTAGAGGAGTGAAGGTCAAGATTGACGGTATCGCATCTGTTGAAAACACCCCAGGGAATGGGAAGTCGCTTTACTGAAGGGAGGCAAAACTAGAAGTACTTATATTATTCATGACTATTTAGTTTCTCTTTCTAGGGCCTTCCTTGGTTACGAAATCACCGCGTCGGGACAGTCCATAGCGGAAGGTATGCGAAACCACTGTTTAGGTCCTTGAATCTTTTTACGAAAACGTCCGGCGGATGGCAATGTGGAGCCGTTACTTTCCAACACTCCTTCCTCACGGCACCGTGTGTTTGTGACCTAATTTCATGTCCTGATCCTTGCTAGTTTCGCGTATCAGTGACTATAGTCCCATCAATTGTTGTAGTCGAACAGAGCTAAATGTCTTCGAAAGCAAATCAGCTGCCATCTCTTCGGTGCGCACATAACAGGGCTTCACGATGCCTCGTTTAGCGCAATCTTTGATGAACTTAAGCTTAATGTCGATGTGTTTCGCTCGCGTCGAACTTTCTTCCGTTTCCATCTGGCGGATAGCACCTTGATTGTCTATCTCCATCTGCATAGTTTATTTCCCATTTATCCCCATCTCAACAATTAGCTCGCGTAATCCGAGGAGCTCTCGACCGGCATGTGAAGCTGACGTGAATTCTACTTTCATAGTCGATAGCGATATTGATGCTTGCTTGCGGCACGTCCAGCGCACTATCACGTCACCCACACGAAAAATCGCTTCGCTTACCGACTTGCGGCTAATCTTATCACCTTCTAAGTCCGCATCGCTTGCGCTCGAAAGTTGCACAGTAGTGTTTTGCTGAAGCTGTTTATGTCCAAGCTGAAACTTGACGTTTTTTGTTCCTTTCAATTACCTGGCAATTCTTTTTCTCAATTGCCAGTCGCTCACCGTAGGAGCATGGGCTCGACGCGTAGCTCGGTGCACCGCATAAGCAATGTCCGGTCGTGTGCATCGAGCCAACCATAACAGCGATCCCACGATCGACTGAAAGTGGTTCAGTGATGCTGATCCGACTGGTCCATCCGCGGGTAGAATCGGGTCAGATTCCCGCATGTCGGTATCATGATCGAGCCCTATGGGTGTCATCACGTGGTGTGCATCTTGTAGGCCAAACTTTAATAGTAGCTCATCTATCATTTGGTCTTGGTCAATTCTATAACCAAAATCCGAAGAACGAGTAAGTCACATCACTAGAAACTTGCTAACGATGCCCAGGTCCTTGATCTGCAGCGTGACCAGTTGTTTGAATACATTATCCACTCGAATCTCGATGTCCTGGTCACCAGCAAATCATCAACATATACTCCGACAACAGTCTTTCCAACGTGATCCCCTTTGTAGTAGAGGCACGAGTCTGTGACACATTGTACGAATCCGACACGGAGTAGTCCTGAATGCAGGAGTTGCGCCCAGACTCTTCCAGCTTCTTTTAATCCATAAAGGCTGCGCTGAAGCTGAATCACCACTTATTTTGTGTGCTGAGCACCACAACGCTGTAGCTCCTTCTCACTTACTTTCATTCCTTGTGGAACATATAGGTAAATGTCCAGATCCGTTTCAGTAGAGGCCTTGAAATATGCATTAGGCACGTCCTCATGACGCGCCAGCACACCCTATATCTCAGATAGTGCAAAGATAACCTTCCCAGTCGTCATGTCCATAACTGCGGCGAACGTTAGCGTATAGTTTTTACCAAACGACTGCTCATTTCCGCACGCCACCATGCGTGCTTTGTAGCGCTCGACGTTTCCGTCAGCATCTGTTTTTGTCCTGAACACCCACTTTGTGTGGAGAGGACGCATTTCATCAGTGCGCAACACCACCTACCACGTGTCATTGGCTTCGTGCGAATCGATTTCTGACTCAGCAGCGCGCTTCCATTCCACGCAATTGTCGCTCTCCATGGCTTCTTTTCAGTTCTTCGGATCCATACGATAAACCGCGCCAATAATCTCGCGTGGTGGGGTTTTCGACCCATTAAATCGCGTCTTCATGGTCATTGTTTTCTTGGTTGCTAAAGCCTCAGTCGTTTTACTTTTCCGTCCACCGCGCTTCTTGATCTTTCCTGATCCCACTCGTGGCTCCTCCCGATGTCTAACATCGCCACTTGACTTTGGTAGCATGTCACTAGAAGTACACGTTTCAGCTGTCGAATCGACGTTAATTGCGATGGAATCAGTGGTCTTCTTCTTCCTAGCATCAACCTCATCATATTCGTCAATCTGACGAACGCGTTTTGCATTCGCGTCCTCGCTATGAGTCTTGGTATTTTTGACATGCTACGTCGTACGAACCACACGGTCCATCGTGAAAAGCACCCGATAACCTTTAGTTTCCTCACTCTTACCAATTATGATTCCCTCTTCCCCTCGCCGGTCAAGAGTCTTATGTTTTGGTGTCCGAATCGCGGTGCATGGTGATCCAAAATAACGATATCCGTCAGCGTTGTGCTGACTCCACTCAGTACTTGAAGCGGCGAAGCACGACCCGAACTTCCTCGTGTCGGGATGCGGTTGAGTATATACGACGCGTATACTGCAGCGGCTTCCCAAAAGCTCAAAGGCAGCCCTGACCCAAATATCATGGAGCGCACCATGTTCATCACAGTTTGGTGCATACGCTCCACCTTTCCGTTTGAAGCTTGGTTGCCCGATTCCGATACCTGACGCCGCACACCGGTTTTTTTGCAAAATGGATCGACGACCTTATACTCACCTCCACCATCAGTTGGGAGGCAGTGAACCTTGCAGTTGGATCGCTCCTCAAAGTAAATAAGGAAGGTTTCAAAAGCTTTGGTCGCTTTATCCTTAGTTTTTGCCAGAAACACACGGCAGTAGTTACTCTTGTGATCAACAAAATTGATCAGGTACCTGTTTCCACACCTGTCGATCGGCATTATTGTTCCTTTGGTATCGCTACAGATAACGCCACCCACTCGGTCGATAGGAGCATTCGTTCCTGTGTCTTGAACAGATTGATGGTTGCGGGTCTGCTTACCCTGCGCACACATTAAGCACGCCGACCTTTTCTTATCCGTGAGAAGTATCTCACTGGACAGGTCATTCGCCATCCTCTCGATGGTATCATACGCCAGGTGACCAAATCGCATGTGGAAGTCCAGTAAACTGCCTTGTTGAGCATCTGGGATCATCGAACTGGTGGCTTCAACCAGTGCTGCAGCTACGCACTCCTCAATTTTCATGGCATCAATTCCAACGACATCGTCGGTGACGACACGTACCACCAGTACGTTATTCGTGTCCTTTTCAACATCGAAAATCTTGAACCCGTCGCTTCGTCGAATCACTGCACGTGTAGTGCCATCATAGCGAAGGTCATACCCTCTTTCTTCTATTTTTCCATATGCGAGTATATTCCATGGAAGATCCGCCGAATAATTGAAATCGCGTAGCTTGATGCGACGAAGCTCTCCATCGACGCGTACCACAAAATCGGCATTTCCCTTGAGATGCATTTTCAAGCTTTCTACATTTGGGAGTAGGCACTCATCATCGTATCATAAAGTAGTGATGGTGTCGTCACCAGGTGACGAGTCGAACCACTATCCAAAATTCATTGGCAGGTGGAATCGATATTGTTCGCAACGGCCAGCGCAAATTCCTTCTTGACTTCTTGTTCGCATTCGAGTTTGAAGTGACCTTCTTTGCCGCACTTGAAACAGGCACCGGGTTTTCTACGTTGTCGCTCATCAATTTTCTTAGGTCGCCTAACGATAGAGTCTTTTACAGTGGCCACCGTCGGCTTGCTTCCCAGGCGAATGCTTGGATCACTTAATTGTGCAAAATGAACCAGTTCCTCTGCATGTCGTAAGTAAACTTCACGCTGGGGATTTAGTCGTGCCAATACCACACCCTGAAAGTCACTCGAAGAGCTGGCAAACTAGGCAATATTTTCGAGAACTTGGTCCTGAGCACCACCGACAGCATCAATCAACGCCATCAGGTACAGCATGTGGTCATTCCACGAATTAGTCTCCTTTTTTCTTCGATGCGATGGGATTGAACGCTTGTGACTTCGAAATTCGTGGACCGAACTTGTTGTTCAGTCGATCCATTGAGTACCAACTTGAGGGTTCTCCTCGTATCAGATGTCCACCTGGCTGTGAAAGTGCTGTCCAGCTTTACCGGATAGATGTCGACCGAGAATATCCAGCTTTATTTCTTCAGTCCACATGCACCCACTGAGATCTTCAGCGATCTTGACCTGCCGCAGAAAACGTTTCCCCCGGGGTCCAAACCCTGACCCGAGGCCGGGGTACACCTCATTGCCGTCGAAGGTTTCGATGGCAAGCTTCAGGTCCCTTATCTGCAGGGGTCTTTGCGGTGCAAAGTACGACGGTGCTGGTAATGGCCTATATGACGGACCCGTTGGTGGCTGCATGGGTGCTCCTTGTCTGCCACCTTCCTCACGCAATCTCTGATGCCCCTGTCCTGCAGCGTGATCTCACACTGGACTCCGTATCAACTCGTCTTCAAGCGAGGATATAGTCATATTCCGGCCAAGTCCCGCGCGCGTCTTCGCATAAGCGCGAAAAGTGCTGCTGCTGGCGGACACGACAGAAGCTTGGTCATCTTCGAATCTCCGAGCTTCAAGCCTGGTGAGGCGAGCTCCAATGTCACCTTTCAGTTCAGTGACTATATCCAGCAGCCTTGTCATGTCCTCACCCGCACTTGAAGCTGTACTGGCTCCATCGTTGTTGGTGTGAGTCGCGACTGGCTCTTGGGCTTGATCTTGGTCAACTTGTTCCATAGGAGTTGGGCTCATAACCTGTTGAAAACACCGCACGGAATGGGAAGTCGCTCTACTGAAGGGAGGCAAAACTAGAAGTACTTATATTATTCATGACTATTTAGTTTCTCTTTCTACGGCTTTCCTTGGTTACGAAATCACCGCGTCGGGACAGTCCATAGAGGAAGGTATACGAAACCACTGTTTAGGTCCTTGAATCTTTTTACCAAAACTTCCGGCGGATGGCAATGTGGAGTCGTTACTTTCCAACAGCATCTCATCAAGCATTGCAAGAATGGTTGCTTTAGATAGTATTTGAACTTTCAGAGAAATGCTGTGCTGGTGGCTAAGATCTTCTCGATCTGGACCATCTTGAAGATCACGTGTAAAACAGGCAATCACCGCATTAGATAAACAGTAATACTCCATCACAAATGTTCTTCAGGGTGATTAGATTTTTTGTACATTAGCTCGTAAGATTTGTCGGCCTCGAGCACCCGTGCCACTTAAGCAAGCATAAAAGCACGCTTTATACTTTGTTTGAAATATGGAGCTCGCTTGTCTGGGCAATTTGTGTACGTGACTCGTACTAGATTGGCTACATACTCCAGTCAATCAACTTCAAAGGTGTCATATCAAGAATCAACACACGGATCTAATAGTGAAGTTGAAACGAGCTTCAAGCAGCTATCAACGATATTCGGTCTTCTCTTATGTCATCAATTTACCGGGAATAGTGTCCGAGCTCAATGGCAATGCGGACATAGTGTGAGAGTCGCTAATGTTCATCTTTGTCAGTCAAGACTGCTAGTCTGTGATGATATAGAAATAAAGTAGGTTTCGGATAAGTCAGGCTGCTATCAGTCCAGCTTCTGCGCGACAGCATCGAGGGGGCAAATCAGCGGCTGACCAAGAACATCTGTCAAGTAGGTTGTAGTCATGTTAACATCAAAATTTGATTTTATGACTTACGGACTGCAGGTTGTCGATGCTTGACGCTATGCAGCATTGCTCGGTATTCGTTCATATTTTCATTGAAAACTACTCATACACTTGAAACAAGAAACAAAGTTTGCATTATTCTAGATCTTGAGATTAAGTTGTCTGATAAACCAGCATTAACGTGAACTTTCAGTTTTGTGCAGCTTTTCGAATGCTTAAGGAGAACGATATTTTTAGCTAAATTTTTGGCTGCTCAAAAAGGTAAAAGTATGACTCGAATCAGCAGAAGCAGGGCTTTCTCGAGTGATTTTTTCGGAATTTTTTGAGTCTAAGATCAGCACACATACATTCCAGAAGACAAAAATGACAATTTTTTTCCTTTCAGTTTAGTGCAGTATTTAGTGTACAAGCATTTCTTCACGCATGCAATTAAAACCCTACGCCCACGCCGATGGCAATACGAATTTGCGGTACACAAAGAAATGCATTGATATAGAGAAGATATCCTTATTACAGAGATGTCAAACAAACAGTCATGCACCTGCTGTCCAACAAAGTCAACACTCCTGCACTTTGAAGGCGCTCCGGTGACCTGTTGCAAGTCGTCACGTGTCACGAGCCTTCCAGCAACATCAATAGTTTTTCTCTTCTTTCCTTTCTCTACTGTGAAATCATTCACCGCACCAAAATGCACAGCCATTCGAAAGTGCCCTGATTATTTCTTCGGAACTATTCTTGGTGCACCCCCAACGGCGCATTAGAATTGCTATTTACCAGTCCGTAACGGTTAAGGTCTACCATGTGGCTTTCATAAGTCACGGTGTAATATCGGATATCTTCGCGATCTGATCATGTTCAGCTCCACTCCGTAACGTATTTTAACGTTCATCGGGGGTACCCTCACTGGCAGATCATTGCAAAACTCCAAACGCAATGTTTACCAATACTTTTTTAGCACCACTTTGAGCTTCGCAGCTTTTAATCTGACAATCCATCTTGTTTCTCTTTACCCCACTTCTTAATTAGGACGTATAAGGCTTCCTCTCGTTACTGTATTACGCATTTGACCTCTGGCGTATAAGAAAACCCTTTCAGAATCATCCTCAGATTCGACACACTCCGTCTCATTGATAGCATCGTTTCTCTTGTCTAGGATGCGCACAAAGGGTTTCTTTAGCGTAGACCCCTTTAATCTACTTCCATATCGCTTTTTGTAATTTCGTGACACTCAAAGGTTTTCTCTGCAGCCACTGACAGAGCATCTACAGAGTATCCCATACAAGACATGGTTGGTCGATCAATCACGAGAGATTCATCAAGGTCTTCCTCGCTTACGCAACATTCATGATTTCTCCATCGCAATGGTCCGGCCGAAGTCGACAATACCACCGTTCCAAAACGTATCTTTCTTTTGATCTTCAATTCACCCGTCCCAGCTGACCCGATAATTTCTGGATCCTTTAATGCCTTTATTATCACAAAATCCTTCCAACTGTGAATCTTCTCCACAATTCCAGCTGATTTCAAGCCGCAGGCGGCACCAGAATCTATCAAAGTAAACAGATTAAGCAGTACTCTACATTCACGTAGACCTACGCTGAATCTTTATCGCATTTGGATGTAGCGAGTTGAACTATCGGTCGTTTTCCTGCGATTCTCGTCGTTTCCTTCTTGCCTCCAATAATATTTCAGCTTCACCAGCCTGAACTCATGAACAACGACGAACACCATGATCGGATGAGCCACATTTCAAGCAATTGAATCTTACCACTCGCCTGCTATCTCCTTCCATATTTTCTCCTTGTTCGTCAAATACTGAACTGCCTTCATGTTTGATCTTGGTCAATAGCTTCTTCATGCAGCTTTTCTTTTCATCTTGACTTCTTGGTTTCGTCCAATCCTCAGCCACATACTCTAGAAAAAGCTGTAATTCGCGTGTTAACCACAGTCCAGCTGCAACAGGACCTCATTTCATTGACCTCCTTGTTTCCAATTTGAATTGCTCGTCGATTCTTTTCTTAAGGTGCTAGCTTTAAGGCCCTACCTATCCTATTCATATTACGTCATGGAACCTCTGTATCAACATATAACTGCATTCCATATTTCTTCAAAAGCTTATATACTTGTACATTTAAAACATTCACTATTGATGATGCATCGGATAGCGACAAATTCATTGTCAGCTTCGACATCGCATTATTGACTGCTCGTATCCGTTCTCTCCGTCATAAAGCTTTTGCGAAAGTATTCAATCCATTCTGTTTCGAAAATCTCACCTGCCAATCTTCCAAAGTCAAACCGTCCAATATGTTCCTTAACCCATGGCTCAATGCACGATGACTCTGGCATCTCGAAATCTAATTCATGGCAGATTCATAGGATACTAACGTGTTCTAACAGAGATTGTATTTTTCGATCAATTTTCGTTTATATTGAGTTGTCGTATCAGAATAGACGGGGTGGGGTGTCTGGTTAGGGCAGGTAAATTCGAAAAACACGAGCATCACTTGAGACATCCTCCATCTCCACATTCGACATCATTGAACTGACTATATCGCAAGTCAATACACCAACAAATGGTCCACTGGGATCCAATCGGTGAATTCTCATTGTCCTCGATATTTCTTCTTTCTTCTCTTTCTCTTGGATAGGAAGGCTCTGATACATGTCATCGGCTGTTTTCGACTAAAAACCGTTTTCTCGGACATCTTTGCTTCACTCCTAGAAGTCACACTACTATGACTAAAATTAACTTTTTTGTATCTACGAGCTTGGAATCGCTACTGCCTAGCGATTCTAAGCGTCAAGACTTTAGAAAGATGATATCTTACATTTCTTTTTACTCTTTAACGGTATATCATTCAGCCGACAGTCTGACTACCGTTGTTCTCTGTCTACTTGCAACAGCACCCGCCTACTTACGGTAATGGGTTACCCTCGCAGATCCTTCGGATAGCTTTTCTTAGCTAGCCGTATGTATCACGCATATGCAAAGCAATCGGAATTCTGAGCAAGATCTGAGAGCTGACTGCTCGGTCTTTGTAACCAAGTTCGGTGTATGTCTTACAAATTGCAGAGTCACATGACCTGGATCCTGCAATGTAAATGCCTTGTCGTTACATCATGCAATTAGTATCTAGCGTCATGTGTGTACACTCCTTCCTCTCTTATTGATACATCGTCTAAATTCTATACCCTTTCGAAATCGTTAAATCGACATCTAATTTTCATTTTCCTCCAAACACATACAAATCCTCCGAAATTTTTCAAAAATTGCCGCGCTTCTCGCCCGCATTCTCAAAATAAAACAAAAAAAAGCATTGGTCACAACCGCGTACGTACGCCTGACCATTGGCCAGATGCAAGCACTGCGAGAGCAGCATGTTGCCCGTCCGACAATGAAGAATCGCGAGCTTGGCGAATAGGCTGTGATGGCCTTCAAGCTCTCCGACAAGTCGTCATGAATGACTGTGCATCGCACGCTAGCTGCTGAGTCGGACTACGAAGACAATCCAGACCAGAAGCGACAGCAGCCCGTCCGATGCCCACATCTTGAGGCCTAGTTGATTAAGTGGGTGCGTGACTGCGAGAAGTAGAATATGCCTATCGTGACCGGCGCTACAATTCTAGGGAAAGCGGTGGAGATACGAGAAGAACTGCTCTTACATGCGTATCCATTTACAAGTACTATGCTCTCTTCGCTATTATTCTTCACTGGGTGGCTATGCAGATTTTAGAAGCGTCACAAGCTCACATCGAAGCGCATTTGTGGAGAGGTTGCGTCGACGAATTTAATAAGCGTGAAGGAAACGAATAGAATGTCGAGTACGCGAGAAACATGATGAACGAAAGGCAAGCTATAATCGAACAAGCTGAATTAAACATTGTAAAAGAGCAAGGACAACAAAATTTGAATTACGATAAGTAGCGCAAAAACACAAGCTTCAACCAAGGAGAACTGGTACTGGTGTCCACAGATGGCATTAATATCAAGCATCAATGCGGACAAAGAGCTAATCATAAATTTCTTCTGAAGTGGATCGGACCTTTTCAAATCATCGAGGAGCTTAGCACAACATGGTAAAGTTACAGCTTCCTCAATATCTGAAAATGCATCCTGCTTTGAACATCGAAAAATTAAAGAAATACAAAGCAAACCTCGAAAGATTTCATAGTAGGAATTACCTAAAACAATCGCAGTAAAAATCGACGATCATCATGAGGAAACGTACGTAATCGAAAAACTCTTGAAGAAACGAAATGTCAAGAATCACGTGGAATACTTAGTTACATGGAACGGTTTTCCCATTGAAGAAAGTACTTGGGAGCCAGAAAATCAAAATAAGTACGTAACACATTGGAGCAAGTTACTGAGTGATCTGAAAAACCCATAATTACATAATACGAAGTTGAAATCATACTTCCAGATCAATAACGATGGTGGATTAAAGTCGGGGGAATGTAATGAATATACAAATATATCAGTAAACAGTCAGTAAGCAATCAGTATCAACCAGTAATCAAGCAGTAATCAGTCAGTCAGCAATCAGTATCAACCAGTAATCAATCACTAAGGATTCAGTATCAAGCAGTAGTCAGTCAGTTAACAATCAGTAGCAATCGGTAGCAATCAGTAATCTCAGTAAGCAATCAATATCAAGCTGTAATCAGTCAGTAAGAATTCAGTATCAATGAGTAATCACTCGGTAAGGATTTTAGTCAGTATTCGTAGGTAATAGTGTAGTCAGAAATTTCAGCAGTAGCAACGTCGTCGAAGTATAAAGGTTGCGAGCTAATATGTTCATTACTCATCTACCCATACATCCGTCAAATCTATTACACCAATCATATGTTTCATATCGACTTCACAAGGGACAAAAGTCAGCATCGTATTTCTTGATTTGTTCCGTCAACTATTCGTTTGACCCATAAATGAGCGGACCATTTATCGTCTAATTCGACGAACAGGGAGTTAGATTGCCAAGTCTGTATTGTGAATGTCAATATTAAATGAATCCACGTAATGGTAACATCCTTAGGCCGTTCGTGACGAAGATGAGCTTTGTACTACGAGTGCGTTATGTCTGATATAATCTTGAGACCTTTACTGTTAATAATGCTGACTAAAAATTTTGAAAAACGAAGGAAAAAACGGTAATAGTGCTAGTGCTTTACAGTCCTTGCAAGGAACATGAAGCTTGGAATTAGCCATTCAACGGAAGGAAGTCTACTCGGGACTTGGAGCGCCATTCACTCAGTGAGGACATCATAATCAAATTCGACTGCTTGGGAGTCACCTCAGTGGAAAATCACTCAGCTATTACGAGGAACAAGTCACTCAGTGGATGACTCAGTGCTTTAGCGTGGAAGAGGTTATGGAAGGAATACATGAAGTTTTTCAACGCAACTTTACCAGGACGCAAGCGACGAAGTTCTTCATGGGTAAGAAACCGGAAGCTCATGCAGTGAGCATGTTTTTGTTCTTATCAGCGGTCAGCGAAGCAGTTGGAGGAGCGGATTATATTTCTTGGATATCGTCATCAAATGTGCATCCTGAATTCAAACAAGCACTGACGGCCGACGTGGATACCAATCGATCCGACTCAGGAAGACAGGTGGAGGAGCTTTGTCGCTTTGTGCAACTAATGGACTCCAATTTCACAATACAAGCTCCGAGAGAATTGAAGAGTTAAACTCGTGATCGAGTCGGTGCTGTGAGAGGATTGAACCATCCAAATCCGAAGAGGACAGCAAAGTGCTACAACAGCGGGAAAATTGGACACTTCAAACGAATTTGTGGAAAAACGGCGCAAAGAACAGTGAGGTGACATTCTCCTAGG
Source organism: Albugo laibachii (assembly GCA_902706625.1). Taxonomy (NCBI): domain Eukaryota; phylum Oomycota; class Peronosporomycetes; order Albuginales; family Albuginaceae; genus Albugo; species Albugo laibachii. Next base: position 155 of record CACSLJ010000362.1, on the reverse strand, counting down.
AGTTGGAAACCGCGTGTCCGAGCCTCAGAGCTCGAATAATCATGGATATTAGACAGCGGTTCTAACAGGTATCTCGTAGCGTATTTGAAGGTAATTGAAGAACGGGAGAAGCGCAACGATTCATGTGTCCTGTGGATTAGAAATGAAAGTGTAGT
>CACSLJ010000361.1:0-24143 GCA_902706625.1 Albugo laibachii | reverse complement strand
TGATTTATCCTGGTTCAATATTAGATGTAGACAACCAAGCAACCGTTGTTCAGATTAAGGTTTAGTACACGTCCGATCGAACGAAGAATATCGATCTGCAGTACAAGTTTTGCGGAATATCAGGAGTTAAATAAGATGATCAAAGTGCTGTACTGCGATTCTAAGAGTATGCATGTGAACAACCTGAGTAATACCGTCCCAGCGCCACGACTGAGCCAGCTCCGTGGACTATTTGACCAATCAGAATGTATTTATTGAATAGTTGTAGCAAGACCCGTGTATTTTGATTAGAAAATGTCTAAAATACCAGATTCATCAACTTGCTGACCCGAGCATTTTTTTAAATTGTCGCGGAACAATTGCGGACATCATGTCTCTCCTTATCACACTTACGGCATCGCGATTTCCTTTTGGTAGGTATTACTCAGATGCAGAAGGCTCTCGCCTCGTCGAGGATTCATTTCTCGCCCCAACTGGTCAACTTTTTGTCTCTACCGTTCTTAGCTCTTTAAGGACAGGAATATTTCCGCATGCCAACTCCTTTGTTATTGCTCCTACGATTACCTGTTGAACAAGACTCCATAGTGAAAATAGATTCTTCAGCGTTATCATATCGATGTAGAAGGATAATTGTTCAGTAGATGCCACACAAATGTTCTCAGTTTCGTCTTCAGCGAACCCATCTGTATCGAGCAAATACCAGTGACAGTCTATCATGCTCAAAAGTATAGTTCTACTCCCGAGATGAAGTAGCTCATGAGCCCATGGCGTTGCCATAACATTTCGGAATGAATGGCTACATGGTTTTCAGGAAGCTCATACGACCGCTCGCGTTCAAAATCAAGCTTTCGCAACGCAAAAACTGATATTCTCCCTATCAGTTGCTTAAAAATTGTGCATTTCGGAATGCGTGAGACGCTCAAATTCTTTCTTTGGAGAAGATTGCTTCAGTTCCCCGTGCTTGATTCTCAACGGCTTGCGTGATTCGTGTCATCACGGGATCGAGATTACCGGTGGACGTTTGTAGATACCGCTTCAAAGCTGCATGAGCACCTTCGGCCGCTAAAGTCGAAGTATTTTCAACGTGCTGAACTTGATTCGTCCATGCGTGAACGAATTCCCTTTGTGGATTATCCACGCCTTGTACAGATACTCTACGACCACGTTTTGGTGGAAATTTTTTTCTGGAAATATGTCTTTTCTCTTTCGTACAACGAAATTGTCTTCACCCTGCATATTCCAGTCCACATCCCCATCAAATTTTCCCACTTCTCCAAGATCTCAGCATGCTTCTAACAATTTTCGAGTACATTCTTTACGATGTGCCACATGCATAAAAGATGAACGCTTTTAGTAAAGAAATGTCGGATGGCATCAGAAAGCCCCAAATGACGATCCGTCAAGAGTACTCGTGATATGACATTTAGCTTCTCTTTCATCCGGTGAAGTGCCCATCGATAATCAGCCTATTCTTTCCCCAATAAAGAAACAAAAGTCGAGTAGATAGTCAAATTTGTTCTGGTTCGTCCAAGGATGTCAAGGAGTGGCATTTTGAATCGGTTTGTTTGATACGTACAATCTAGCAGAAGAACGCTACCGTATCGACGATTAAGACGGATCATAGCTGGATGAGTGAGGAATAAATGCGTGACACGCCCATTAACATCCGTAGTAGATTCAAAGGTCCAGAAATTTGCCTTCAGCTCATCGATCAGTGCTTGAATTGGAGACCTTCCCGCTGGTTGCTAAAGTCGATTCGCTGTTCGCTGCATTCGCTGTTTTGTTGCTACACACTGTCCGTACAGTGGCTAGAGATGACGGAAATTCATGTCGTAGAATTGCCAGTCCCTGCGGTGGTGGAACTTCAGCTGCAATCAAGCTGCTTACCAGGAATTTTTCATCGTCCGTCATTCTTCGACAACCTGGGTGACCGGCCATATTGACTGAGGGTTCGTGATTATGCTGTGGAGTCCGAAGTTCCAGCGTCTAAAATGAGTTTGAGCTTTCCTTGATCCCGTAGATTTCCCAAGGACACCCTGACAATCTTGTCGCAGTCTGGCGTTTTAGCTCGTCCGATGCCTTTGCTAAACGTTTACGATAGTTTCCCCCGCGGTCGCATGCCAAATAAAGGCTTTTATCTTTACTTGAGCGCTTGATGGACACCCCCTAATCCGAATTACGGCAAACAAGCTGAACATAATCAATGAATTCACCGCGGGTTTGAAAAGTATCATGGGTATCAATGAAGTTGGACATACAGGATGAACTCCGCATGATTGTTTGAGTAGTGACGATTCGAGTGGAAATAATTAGCAATAAGCTTACATGCTGACTGGCCAAAAGGTTGATTTGGTGTGGAAATAAGCTACTATTATGATTGGTCAAATATAAATTTGGAGTGGTAATAAGATTATACTCTGATTAGGCAAATATCACATCGGGAGCGGAAATAGTGAAAAATGGGAGTGAAAATAACAAGTCCCTTTATTATCTCAAGCTCAGCTGAACAACGAAGGTTGTTCTGACAGAGTGTAAACAGAATCTTCAGCACATCTGTGTGCCTGAAGAATTGGCCAAGTAACATGACAAGCATGGACTTGACACGGTATGAGTGGGTTTTAATACAATGCCTCGTATGGACCATATTCGCGTGTTTGACTCTCAGAGGTATGCTCACATTGACGGTATGAAGATGACGAAGCTTGAACCAAATGGTTTCCGCTGTATGTTTCACTGTAAGCAGAGAGAGTCAAAGGATACCGTTTCTTTGATTTGGACACCTCCAAGGTCAGGATATCACGTTCAGTAAAGCTAGACGAGCGGGAGGTCAGACGTATATATTTGAATAGCATTCATCACAAACTGACACAGTCGTTCATTTAATTGGATACGTGGCGATGGAAGCGTTACCCCACCTGAACAACACAAGTAGGTTATGGTTTTACCCATGAAATCTGCCAAAGAATTTGTCCTGGATATAGGGATGGATGAGGTCAAACTTGAGCCAGAGCAAGGAGACACTCAAAAACGCATTCAAGATGAAGGAGTTGGGCGTGGCGAGATGTTTTTGGTAATTAATATTGATCACGAGAAGAACGCCGGAGCAATCATGATCAACAAAACTCGGTACATCGATGAAGTAGTGGAACGATTCAATCAGCAGATCGCCAAGATTGTTTAGAGCCCATACTGTAACGGTGTTAGGTGTCGGTTATTTCACCGACAGTTCACTAACGTTGTTACACGTCGGTTAGTGTATCCGGCGGTTACCTAACCTGTTACCGGGCATAAGTAACCTGACCGGTTACGGGTCGATACTCGTGATACACGTGAGCCCGTGAACCGTAAGGGCCGTACTAAGTACGAAGATATCAAAAGGGAGGGTGGTCTGTCAGCCACACATTAGGCAGTATATGAGTTTTGCTACACTAGATTGGAAAACCTTACGTAGGAGTGTTTAGGTGAGATTTATTCCTAGTTTACCCTAAATAAAAATTAGTTTCCTTTTTTTAATGGAAGGAAGCAGTAGCCTTACTCAGGCCGTTCTTCTAGGGCACTTTGTGCTCGTTGTTCTTTTAAAAAATGCTGTAGCTCCTCGAGCTAGTCGACTCTCTGAGTCTTCAACGTTAGTTCAGACGAACTAAGAGGCTCCCTGAGCCTGATCTTCCTCTATGCGTTTGAGCTGTATAGCTTCGTCACACATACACTGCCAGCATGAGTCTCTCACTATGGAGGCGGATAGTGCTGAAATGCAATGAAGTCCATACCGTTCATTGATTGGGTGTCTGAAGTTAAACACGACTTTAACGCAACCGGAGATCGCGTGCGTGGTGACAATGTTATCAAATTTCCTCGAGACCCCTGCCCAGCGCAACACTGGAAGCAGACATTCGTGTTTTGCGTTACCTTTGGTGACTCGTGAAAATGGTATGGTATTGTGTACCAAGGAGGTTCCGGTAAGGTCACTGCTGAAGCGTTTACGGACGCTAAGTGCGGAAGCTCCACTAATGATCGAAGTTCTGTTTCTGGAGTCATGGTGATGATTGGGCACGCTCCCGTGGTATCCACATCGAAGTACCAGAGAATTGTCTCCTGAACATATATTGATGTGGAGTATATAGCTCTGAGCCTTTGCTCGAAAGAGTTAATTTGGGTAAGTGCGTTCATTAAGCACAACTTTTGAGAGCAAGCGTGAGGATCACTTGTTTCATGGCACAACCAAGGTTCACTTGCACTGGAAAGAAATTCTAGATATCTCGAAGGGATGAAGCATGAGAATATACGTCACCACTTTATCTACACAAATGTTGAACTGGGAACGTCAAGGTCAATTATGTCGATACGAAGCACCAAATGACGGACATGCTGACCAAGGGACTGGTAATGAGGACATTCAAGTCTCTATGTGAAGCGACCGGTATCAATGAGAAGGTTATCATGATGTAGCAGTGAGTGGTAGCACTGTCTCCTGAGGCGCTCTGGAGCTGGCTTCTTAAAGTAGTGGTGGATTCCCGAACACTATGAACTGTTACTAAGATAAGTAGAAGTAACTCTAATCTACTCCACTTCTTAATTTGCCGCCAAAGCTGTCCACGACTCAACAAGTAAAACACAATGACTCCTACTTGGGCTACTGCTTATCAGTTTAACATCGATTGGATGGATGTGCTGATGAGGTGCGCTTTATTTTATCTAACGGTGTTTGGATATCGGATGCAAGCTTTTTTCCGCACTACACCGATTCATTCAAACTGAGTAGAGTTTGATAAACGTTTCCACTCACAGCAGTGCTCCTTAGTACCTTCGCAAAAACCTGGCATCCTTTCAAACATTGCACAACACGAACGTAGTTTTTTTTCGATAGAGAAAAGCATCTGAAGCTTGCTTCCATGAGAACTTGCTAGTTTTTTTTGTGTTTACTGTGCTTAATGAGGGTCGAGGTATAACTCCTCCAGCAGCTTGGAATACGCAGATATTACACGTAGCTTCGCTTTGAGTTGAACTGGTCATGTCGTATCACGGTTTTCCTATTAATAGCTCCCATCCACTAGAAATAGTTTTCCACACTCGTTGTTGCTGTTCTGTATCCAAGTGATCAAATCTTCACTTGTGAATGAAGAAATACATATCATCCAATTCTCTTACGCGTAATTGGTTCCTTTAGAGTGAACTGGTTCTGATATTGCTCAGCCAGTGACTTGAGTGCCATTCTGCTTGCACATGCGTTGTTCCAGATTTGCACTGTAGCCTTTTTTATTCAGCTGTAAGGTGGTGCCTTTCTTTGGGTATTGTTGGATCCGTGCAAAGATGAGTGATGCAAATTCTCATTCAGCTTAATGGTCGTTCAATGGTCTTTTTCTTTTACTCGAACATGCGACACGGAGAATTTCGGTTCCGGTTGGGCTCCACAAACTGTCGTCTGTAACCCGAAAAATTATCTCCAACTGGACTTTGGACACTAAACATCTCTTGTAGCGCCTTCCGAAGTATCAACGCAATCCGCGGGAATCGAATGATTCTCGAAAGGAATAAAAGCGTTCCTCGAGAAGAAATAAAAGCGTTCCTCGAAAGAATTTCCGAATCCCATCTGGTTGGGTATGTAATTGTCTACCTAATCTTGTGTTGGAATCACCTTAGCACGAGCTAAGTGGCACGAATGACAACTGCACCGACAGCCGTGATACATTAACAGGTATTCACATGTTGTTCTGAAGTCAACTGAAGCCAGCAGCAGAGGATCAAAAATGGTAACTTAGCAGGAAATACGTCGGTTTGTTTTCTCATGTCGTTTTATGTTATCCGAGCTACGAAATGACATTTATTGGTGAAGGGCTTTAACGCGTTTTGATCGTCTTCTGAATTCATCAGTTTCTTGATTCAAACGCGTTAGATCTTCATCAAATGCCTCGTTTAATCCGAGTTCGTCTAGTCTAGGTCGCTTCTGCTCCTCTTCAGATGTGTCAGTTATTATAATTGCATCTCGAACAGGTATCTGCCGAAGGTACTGATTATACGGAAACTGTGGGCCAAACGTCACCCTCCCATCGCACGCCTTGCAATTTGGTAATGACCCGGAATCCACCATCCATAAATACCGCTTATTCACCGATATGAGCACTACTTTGCGTTTACGCGCAAGGCAGATGAAGCAATTTCCGAATGCCGTTACTTCTTCCACGTTATCCGGATCTAGTGCCGTCCAATTAATGACCACCACATTTGCAACGTAAACAGGTCTGGAATTCGTATCACTGACTGGCGGGCTTCCTTCGTTCCCGTCTGGTAAATTGTTCAAGTCGAGATTGTTTTTCATGCGGTTCATTTCGTAGTCGCACATGATGTGGGGCATGAGCTCCAAATGTTCGCAGTCAAATTTGTCGTCGGTCTTCCATGAATATGAAATTTCAGAGATTGTGGACAGCAATACCAAGAATGAGACTGGTGAAAGCGTCCATAATATGTTGTTTGGAAAGCGTTTGTGACATTTCGACGTTGCCTTCTCGTGTCGTACTAGTAAACAGCCAGATTTCAACGTCGACACGTGACTGTCCTGCTGCGCCTGCTCTTGTCGCTCCATCCATTTTACAATGTTATTGGTAGGATTCAATCTGCTCACATGATCGGCATCTAACATGCAATCGGTGGGGATAGCGAATGTTCCACAAGAAGAGCTGCAAGGATTAGATTCCAATAGAAATTGCTTATCCGTCAATAGCGTGATGATGAATCTTTGATTTTCTTTGTTGTTTCCTTCGACTCTGCCCAGAATAACTATTCCTTCGTAAACGCTGGCCAAGCATCTCCAGCAATGAGGACGACCCTTATGGAATACCTTAGTTGTTGACAGACAGCGCGTTGACAAATCGATTTCTTGAAGTTGCTCCTCGTATGAGGCTTTCCTACGCGGGGTCGCGTTGTTAGATGGAAATATCTTGAAATTCTCCATGAATGTTCCGTGCACTTTTGGTATGTTGCCCGATTGATCCACCTGTGACGAAACTTTATGCTTGAACAGCTTGCAAAGATTATTTGAAAGTACAGCACTAGCTGCTCTGCAGAACTTCCAACGGTGACAGAACTTTAACAACGATTTCGAATCTGATGTTTTAATCACATACACAAAACTAAACCCTTCCCGTTGTAGCAACACATATTTTTCGAATATGCCGGATCCGCTTTTTGTTCGCAAACATTGTTCACATGTAGGAGTAGAAAATGCGATTTTACCATAAAGGCACACTTCCTCGGGTTCTTGTTCATTCCGTTTCAAGCCTGAATGGTTCATGTGCTCAATTTCAACTGGGAGATCAGCTCGAGTTTCGTTTGACGTGCCGACTGGTGTTACCGAAAGTGTCTGCTTAGCGCTGACATCAGTTTCGGTTGGTCTGTTGATAGGTGGAAGTTGTGAAAATATCCCACCAATGCCTTCGGTACTAATGAGTGCGTTCGATGTCTTAATTTTCAGGTTATAGCATTCCCTTTCACTAATGCATCTCATCAAATTAGCAGCAAATAATTTTGGTGCCCCCACGACCCAGTAATTCAAAATATAGTTATCCTGGACTGCTTCTTCCGTCTCTTCCACGTGAATGGCGCCAGCGTATACCAACAAACAATGCTGACACTTTTCATACTGTCCGGTAGTCGCGGATATGTAAAGTGAATCTAAGTTTTCAGCGTAACATCCAAAGCGCCAGAAGGCAACGACTATGCAATGGAACAAAGTCACTTTCATTCCAACAGCTAGTTTATAACAATGGCTGACGCTATTTGTACTATAAAGCTTACGCGGGAAAACACGGGCTACTTTAGTTCTCAATTTGCAACACAACACGCTGGTCGGTCAATCGTCACCCACAAACTGACGCAGCTCTTACGATTGCATATCCTTCAATATCGGATATACATTGGTAAACGTTTTATCCACTCTATACCTACATTAAATCTAGCAAATGATAACTTCTTGATCACTTGTAATGTACGACGGTTCGAATTTGTTAAAAGTTACCACGCCACGACAGTCACCTCCCTTACGAGTACCACGATTTCTCTACCCTGTTAAAACATTCTGCCGATTCGAAAGCGCGTCATTGAATTGATCATCTATCGTGAATTTTCTAATAGAAACACAAATAGTGTATATCGTGTTGGAATTATTGACTTCGAAGCCATTACAGCATGTATTTGTAAAATATATATATGCATTGACTATTTGCATAAGCGTCCGCAGGAGGACAATGTATTTCATACCCCTTCAGATTCCTTATTATACGATACACGACATGAAATATCAAATGATCCAAACCCTGTACGATACACTTTCGATACGACCAAGCCAACATTATAATTTACAAGCTGTGCTTGGTAGAGAATCGATCAGACTCACTCCCTCGTCAAACTCTGCAATTTTTGGAATTTATGTTTTCATCGAGCAATTGGGTTGTAATGATGGAATAACTCGCATGTCGCTACATCTACTTTCAGTTTGCTGTACAACAAGTAAAGGTCCTGGCAATTTATCTGGCTGTCTTTCGCGATCCTGACTTTGTGACCATTGGATGAAAGTAACATGCCCAATAAAATAGGAGTCCAACAAACCAGAAATACTGGCCTCGTCGCTCTAATTTCACTCATGATATCAGGACGACTATCGTAGAAAGCAATACAACTCCTAGCAGATGGTGCTAGTAGAAGCGATTAACCTGCGATTCTGGACTGTTCCTGGAGATAGGAACGCGAGACATCAGGAAAATGGTAGCATCAGCATTTTCAAACACACGATCACATTTTATTGAAATTTGTAATCAAATAAAAATTGCTTGACTCTAGTCAAAAAGAATATGTAACGCGGTCAAGTCTGTGTAATACAAAGCACCATCGACCAATCTGAGACAAACTCTCTGGGTTTGAGATTCCCAAACGGACAAAGCACATCAAGGTAAGTACTTCAAGTCAGACTTCGTAATTTCTTGAGATAGGCACTTTCGCCAGTCACATCGAAAAGAATCGGTACTGCGATGGGTTCAAACACTGTTCATATCTATTTGAAGTAGCTTTTCATGAAATATGCATAGTAAGGGCAATGGCAAAATGACATCACTCTATTTCACAACCATGGTCTATTGCCAACCTTCTCGCGCTATTAGAACACCAAAGGATGCTTTTGCATTATACGCGCTGAACTAGAGATCTGTATTAATTTTCAGAAGATCTCCCTAATATACGCTGATTAATACAAGATCATTGATTACTATCGCAAAGGTATTTTGGTATGTTTCGTGCACCTCGAGTGAGCGCCTAGGAAATTCGCCTTACTTGAAGTTCATATCACGTGTATGTTGCAAACGGTACACCTCTTATCGGTAAGCGTATTGTCAGATCTTATCACAATTATTCAAAAACGTATATTGCTTCATTAAATCAGCGTAGTAACGAACTGGCCCGGGTCCAATATTCCTAAGGTTTCCAATAAGCTTCTAAGTGTCTTTCGCACGGAACCTCCATTTACGTGTTATATCTGTTTCCATTGCGTGTTTGCCTTGTGAGATCGATGCACTTCGAACCGCTCTACCGTACGAATTGATGTATAGTGAGCAATCAAAGCCAACAGCTCACCAGTCACACTCAAAGCTTGGTCGGTATAAAACCCTTTAGGGACGAAAGTACTTGACGAATATGTTGGGATACCAAATCATGAATGTCGAAACGTAGTCTAGAATAGCTCGAGTAACTCAGGATTGTTTCATTCCGTCTCAAATTAGTATGGCTCTCCATGCATGCATCCGCAATCAATGCTCGCCTATTCGCGCACGCCAGTGGCTTGCTCAGCTTCGAGAGCACTGTTAAAGCCCATGCATATGTGAAGAGGTTTCTTCAAGTCTCTACAGGTGACTTATTGTTGGTATTCAATAAGCTGAATACCACTCGATCACCAGATCAAAGCAGAGGTAAGTCAGAGAAGCATGGAGAAGATGCATCATTTGGTAAAGATTCCAGAGATTTTTGCTTCGGTATCCGGAAAAATTTCGTTGTTCGACTTAAGGATATTTCTTGTACAGCATGGAGAACCCAAATACGAACTTCATCCATGCACTGGGTACTTTACATTGGAGATGGGGATTCTTTGCACACATAAGCTTGCAGCGATTATCAGGAATTGAGGAACACTGACTGCATACAACTTCCATCCACAATGGCAACAATGGACTTCGACAAATGTAAGAGGAGTGAATCATTTCACTTCCAGAATCACTAATTTCTCTTCAACATATCAGGGAGAGAACAAGAATTTTGGTGGACAGTGGGAATCAATCCGAGCGCGCATCGAAATGCTTCCAGCAACAAAACAAGAGAAGGCGATATCGGATATCGAGAAGGTGCTCAATGGTAGGCGCACTATTGTACAGTTGAAACCGCCGTTGGTGAACGTGCAATCCCGCGGAAGAGCTTTCGGCGCCAAATATCTCCGAAAAAACAGTGCGAAGAGGGATGCGTTTTTATTCGATCACAGGGGAGGCCACCCAGGAAACCGGAGGTGTGGGAAATGTGGAGTAATAGGCCCTAACAGACCTAGCTTTCCTTCGGTCGATTGTTCTGGTGAGTCGCATAACAAAAGTACATTCCAAATGAAGTACATGCTAGCCGGATATGCTAGATGACACTGAATCGATGATGCGTTGGAAAACCCCAAAATAGATACCGTTGAATTGGTGTCGGTGCTGGGTACAGAATAGTCAGGTAGCCCTGGAGGAAAAGGTGCAGATCTAAGTACTCCTTGATATAATTCTGGTTGATAATGCATATAGTCATGGAAAAAGTTCTGTATAAACTCTTAAATGCGCTGATTGATCATCTCTTTCATCCATTTGACCGATCTTGTCCACATAAAGTGGACGCACACTTTCTTGTGCTTTGGAATAACTTCTTCGCATGCACTTTGGTATCGAATGTAGTCGAATAGTGTAAAATATTGCTTTTGGTCGACGAGAACAAGTTGCAAAGAAAGACTTTTTTAGTACTTTTAATTACCATTGACGATTTTCCAATGAGATTTTAGTACTTCGATGTGGCAAGTAGTCATGTAAAAGATGCAAGCTTTCGACGATAAGCAGCACGATAGACTAATTTATAATGGATCCTTGTGCAAAATATAGACAAGTATTCCCACATTAGCCTTGCTTGTTTGATCATGGGCGGGATGCCCGACAACAAGAGAGTATTTTAATAGTAGTAATCGATTTGAAAATCTGATCTGCACAATCCTCGTAGAGCAGAATTGTGATCTTTTTTTCGCTTATTGTAGACAGCCGGCTTTATACGGTGCGCGAACATTTTTACCATGCACTGCTTCACTGCTGTAAACTGTAGACATCTGTTCATTGAATCGATAGCTTTGCTCTCCATAAAGGTGCCATGCTGGAGTTGTCATAAATTGAAAATGTGCTTGATCAAAAGCTTAAAATATCCGTTAATGTGACATTCAAGGTTGGAATTTAGAGTTAATACATACACCTTGCCTGACTATCCTTATCAGCAAAACAAGTCAACAAAGCAATTTTTTTCTTTTTTGATACATACACAGTCCAGAAATTTACCAAAGCTTCCACCCGTGTACCAAAGAAGTTTGGCCTTTATCCTAAAAGCCGTCTCAATTTTCGATTGACTATCATGAGTTGGATGACTTCCAGCATACACTCTAGCGTCGACTGAAGTTGAAGTCTGGGTTAAATTGCGTGGAAGACAAGGGTTCCTTCGCCATTCAATTAGCAAAGCATCAAGACATTTCGACTTATTATTTACGTCTTGATTAGTATGGTGCAAAGTGAAATTAAAATCTGCGACTCGGAAATTGAATAGAGATCATACACGTCTTCAGTAGTCTTCGAAATCAATGTGACCACTATTGCAATTACACAGAATCTAATGGAAAAGGAGTTAACTTAATGGGAAAAAAGGGCGTGAATCTAACCAAAAAGGGCGTGATTATAACAATTTCCTATATTTATTTCAATTTATTTATAATTTTATTGCTCCATTTACTTCATACTTCCTCCATATCTTATTGATTGGGACATTTCTTTTCTGTTTTGCAAATTTTGGCCAATACTAAATAGAATCAAGTCTGATAGGCTTATACGAAAGCCCTGTGCCTCAGCTATTGGCCATAAAATTTCTGGTTTCAATTGAGAAAAGGCCAGCATTTTATGGTGGCTCAGAAAGTACCTCCTCCCCCTACGACTGTCTTAGCCATCTGCTACATTTCTGAATGACCTCATTCGCGAAAGAGAAGCCTACCATACCAAATCACGACGTAAACGCTCGCCGTGCTATCTTCAACGAAGCTCTGAAGAGGAGTAACGATGTAGTTCTGCCTCGCTAGACTTTTTCTTCTATTGCGCGTGTTTTTAGTGTGCATAGACACACAGTTGAGCGGATTTGGCACCGCTATCATGACTCAGTAGTGGAAACACTGCTGGAGACATCAGCAGCGGCATTAAAAGGAAGTCGGGCCGCAAGGGCTTCGCAATACCTTCCTCGAGGCGCAGATACTCACCACTCCTATCCACAAGCGCAGGAAAATCAAGCCCACGGCAATCGAAACAGGCTTTTCGGTTGGCGTGATCCAGTGACTGTTGGTGGAGAAGAGAGTCCTGCGATGCAGAACGCTCATCAATCCCGTGCTCACGGAGCAAAAAAAGCTCTGTGCGTGGCTTATGCGTATTTCTTCTTGAAGCGCGGCTCGCAGCGCGTCGGTAAGGTGTAATGGTACACGTTCGAACCGATGTTCGACATGGTGCGCGTCGAGGATAAATGCTTTTAACCACAAAACGAACAAGCGTGTCTACTCCTCCTGCCAGACGAGGAGAATTCTGTGCATCACCTATACAGCGCACGGTTCTTAGAGAAGACGATGTTCCTGGCAGCAGTCGCACAAACAAGTTAACCTCTCTCTTTGATATTATTCGTATAGTTTATAACGTCTGGCAAGTAATAAATACATGATATTTGTTCTTTTGCAAATTTGGCTATAGATACGACCCTTACAGAAAAACACAGTTTGACGGCAAATTTGGTTTGTGGCTTCTCCGAAAGTAAGTGACGCAGCGCGCCAGCAAGAACAGACCCAAGGGCGTGATCCTCGAACGCAAAATCGAGTCAGTGAACCGAGAGTGTTCAAGCACTTTCTACTGACGAATGTATTTCCATCAATCAAGGAAAATTGGACGGTGTGAGAGATGAAGCGGCTGATCTTCGTTCAACAAGATAACGCGATACCACATGTCGTGATGAGTGACCCAGACATCGTCGCTGCTGGCATAGAAGGTGGCTTTAATATCATACTTGTTTGCCAGCCAGCCAACTTACCAGACTTCAACGTCTTAGATTTGACTTGATTTGCAGCGATTCAGAGCCTGCAGTATGAGCAGAATGTGTTCACAACCGATATGCTTATCAAAGCAGTAGCTCAGTCGTTCAAAGACTTGGATAGCAACAAGCTACACTGATCACAGTATTAAGAATTAGTAACATTAGATGAGTGATCTGGATCTCGAGGAATGCACCACATTTAATGTTATCAACAGTAATTGCGAAGTAACACTATTAGTCGAGCCATTAATTAGTGTTACAGTGCTGTGCGACTCGTCTACACATAAGCTCCTTGCTCCTCAATCAAACTGCTTACGAAAGCAGGCTCACCAAGAAAATGACGCTGGTGGTCGCTGACAATTCGCTGCAGCTCCTGGCTCAAGTGGTGAACACTCCAAGCTCCATCGACACAAGCTAACCCACAATGCACCATCGCCTTTTAAGCGTATGTGATGTTTCTTTTTTTTAATCGCTGCGCATTCACATCCCGAACCGAATCTGCAGCCAGCTGAAGGAAGAACGGTTTCTCAGGATTCTGGAGGGCGCCAGACCAAGAACCGTCATTGCGCACTTTGATTTGCCAATCTTGATCTCTCACCAGCTGAATCTTCTTTTCGTCCCATCGCTTCGTCCACGCATCTTGGATTTTGGATATGACGAAATCGTCGGCGGGTTGCACCAGATGAGTTGCGTTTGCTGGGAAAAATCTCAACTTGATGTTCAGCTCTTGCAGCGTAGCGTTCACCTCCAGCGTTTGACCATGTCCACTGTAGTTGTCGAGCCACAGGATTGTTTTTCTCTACCCGTTCTTCTTTTTCTTCACGCGCTTTTCCACGAGCCGCTGTGCGAAGACCGATGAGGTCATAAACCCTTTTTCGCTGTACGATAGGTCACGCCTGATAATAATCCGGGCACAACAAAATACAGACACAGAGTTAAATTTTTCAGGACCGAATACAAAAAGTCAAAAATCAAATGGGAAATCATACCAGCAAAGCTGTCGGGAACGCCACGGATCGGATAGCTGCAGTCGATATTCGAAAAAATCATCATGGGCACACCGATTTTTGCTAATATCCGTTCAGTGACTTGCCCGATCATTGTCATCCCAGTCGTCCCTGAAACGACAGCTGCATACCGGATGTTTTGCTCTCCTCGTGCACTCAGGGTCGGACCATTATCCATGTAGATGATAAAGTGCGTTTCGTCCATGTTCGGAGAACTCGCCAGACGCGAACCCTTGCTGTAGAAGCCAAGATGGAACGCTAGCTCTTTTTCGATGAGCAGCTCCTTCTGCGGGCTGAGCTGCTTTTTGTCTGCTTGTCGCCGTTGTACGATGTTGAAGCGATCCTGAAAGCTCTGGAACCAGCGGTGGTTGGGACTATCGTAAAGTTCCACTTGCCCCCCAGGGGCACGAAATGTCGCGCATACACTGGGCGCTCGGAAATGGCCAGGAGATGCTTGGCGACGGTGAGTAGCTGCGAAGGCGACACCTTGAGGCCGGCTTTTCGCATACGGTGGAACTCATCATGCAGCTCGTGTTGCAGCCAATCGGTCCATTCGGCACGCTTGCGACCACGACCAGGAAGGGCCTTCAGAAGCACTTTTTTCCTGATGCCTGGTTGCGCCGCCTGCACGGAGGGGCGAGGAGTGGAGCTTTCGCACGCGGCAGCAAAGGCGTCACGATTTTCCCACTAAAGCGACACTTTCATGAAATTCGCAGACGAAGAAGCGGCCCTAAAGCACTCAGGAAATTGGTTGAGAGTTCTTCAGAACAAAAAGCGCGTGTCTTCTGTATTCGCTGTTATCATCCATTTTACGACCTTTAGCTTCTCTTGCTTGGGGACCACGTGCCGGATTTGGCGCTTACGCTTCTCGCCACCCGCCAGTGGCTCTTGATCGCTTGTGTCTCAATCTGGTCGAGGTGCAGTGGCGTGGATGAGCGATGGGGCTTAGAGCCGGGCACGGTCAGCGAGAGCAGCGGCGCTTTTGCGCTCAGCAAGCGCGCGCGCTCGCTCCATGGTGAGGACGATGAGACCAGTTGAGCGGTTTGGATTGGGGTGCGAGTCGGTTTTCATGGCAGTGTGGTGCGGGGTGGACGTGGTACGGTGGTGGGTTCTCAATATTCTAAGAATGAGGTGTGGTGCTCGTTGGAAGCTGTGGCTTGCGTGTCAGTCCTTTACTTACCACGTGTCACACTGATTTTGCGGGCATATAGTGTTAGTGTTTGGCGGCGAGATTGAGACACATAAGATAGCGTTACTAAGTCTAATTTAAAATTAACACTAAAGAACGACTAACACTAAATACTGTGATCAGTGTAGACAGAATATTCCTCACTCTCCAGTATTAGAGTATCTGCAGGATAAATACCCTTTCTGAATAGATACCATTGCTCCTAATGTCCCAATCATTGAGATAGCGCAATTATTCCGAAATGTTCCAATCAATAAGATATGGAGGAAGTACTTTTTGATAGTTTGAATCAAAAACGTCTGCTACTGAATGTGTGCGGTCAGTCTAATTTTCTGGAAGAAATAGATGGAAAAATTCAGCAGACAGCGGAAATCATACTCACGCTGTGATTCCATGCAAACATCAAATAAGTTCGTAATCATAATTTGCGCTTTGACGTTAGTCGATAGTACATCCAACGTTCCTGTTTTTGCTTCAACGGCATTACATTGATGCAGTGGATCGAACTTTCTGTACAACAAGCATTCATCACATCAAATCCGGAGTTCGATTTTAAGTTTATTGGTCAACGTGACAGTGTCAGTACGTGCATACAGCCGATCAATCCGACAAATTGAAGCGCTTCATTACACATAGACGCTTCCATTTGTGGGATCATTACGCTAGCAGAACGATATAGCCATCAGAGAGATCATAAGCCCTGTCTTAAAACCAAATAAAATCTTTTCTCAATGAACAACATTTTTGTTGTCACCCCTTACGCTCCAGTAGGAACGGGCTACAGCAGATTATTGAGTGAGAACAGGGTCTTTTTCCATCTCATGCCGAATAAATTATCAAAAGCATCATGTCTCCCCGCCATTGCGGCGATATTGATTCTGATGTGCTCCTAATCAGAGACATCACAAAAGTTGAAATGAGAACTTCTCTATATATAGGACATGTTCTTCGAACCACCTCATTCATTCATTCCAATATCTCCCAATTGCAGGCGCACAAGCATGCAATTTTCTTGCGGCTAAAGCCATTCGCTGATTGCGTTTCGGAGTCAATTGGAACGGAAGATGAGCAAAGCGATTTGGCTTGTGAATTAGGAGCCCAATATCATCTCAGTAATTAACTCTTGCTATGCGATAACTAGTCTCACAGTAAACCATTTTTTCACGTGGACGGTCCAGACGTGGCCAAATTTATGACCAATTACATTAACATTATATATCAAACTATGTAAGGGAATATGTATCGGAGGTGTACATTCCAAAAATGAACTTCGTGATTGATTCTTTCTGACCACTACTGATGTGGCGACTCTAGCATTTTCTCCGTCAACAAACGCCGCATTTTAAGGCATTATAACAGCTGATTCCTATTTATGAAGCAATACTTGATCGGTTCAATTGCCATTTTATGGGCAAGTTCAGCAGCACTGCATTATATCTATGGAAAGATAACCTGCTTATTTGGTACAAACAAAATCGATTTGCGTAGATTTTTTCAAAATTCTGTGCATTATGGGTAGAATAAAACGCGAACTGTACGCATGCTCATTTTCCATCTCGAGTGCGTAGCAATCGCTTAGGGGATTGTAATTGGCTAGTCTGGTAAACAATCAGCCAATCCTGGTTGTTTGTCACATTCTACGAAAGCCTTTGTGAACAGATTTTGTCGATCGCAACAATGTACGCGCTAGTTCTCGCTGCATTGATGTCGATGAGTAAAACTAATAGAGTCAACTGCGGATCTGCACTGTCCGGAATTTCAAATGTGTCGAAGTCCATCGATGGTACCTTCTCATTGTGTCACGAATGCTTGGTGACTGTTTTGGGGCTACGCAACTAAATTTGCTCCAGATGAACACTGACTTCAGACTTTACTTGGCTGTTGGTTACACCGACATTGCAGAAAAATTTATCATTCAATGCAGTACAAAACAGAAATGTGTCGTATCGGAAAGCTTAGAACAACAGTACACTCCACATTTCTTGACTACTGGTCAGCAGCACCTCGAATATCCACCGGATTGGCATGTTGCAGAATCCAATGCACATGACTTTGCAAATTTGATAACGATAAAATTATAGCGTTCGGCGATGTTGAAACTGATGTTCAATTTAACCACCAAAAACAAAGATTCCCCATATTTGCACGGAAATCCTTACTATAAATTCCAGTCGTCTTTGCAGACGAATCAAATGAGAATGGTCAAAGCAGAAGCATGGAAATTCATTACAGCCTTGACTCACCAATGCAATGCCTTATCGTTCCTACTTTTCGACAAGACAGTACATGTCGAGAATGTTTGGCAATACACAGTAAAGTGTCTGCCATCCGATCATATTTCTTCTACTACAAATCAGCAAAAAAATCAGCTGAGTTATTTGTCTTTCCTAGTGATCACAACGAAGAAAGCATCATAAAGAATTGCGAGGAAGTGTTTTGCTTTCAACTTTTTGCGTTGCAATGAAGTGAATGTCTAGAATGGAACAAATTTCTCGTCAAGTACCACAATGCAAAACAAAATCAACTCTGACGCATGGTAAGAGCGGCAAGTATCGAAATTTGACGGATGCTGATCAAGGAAAAGAAGACATCAGGAACACAGAAATCAAAAAGGTCATTAGGCACATTGGTCTAAAAAGAATGCCAAGGGCTCACAACTATGAACCTAGTGATGTCAAGAGAAAGATTGCCTCATCCATCATTCTACTCTCAAGTAAGCACATATGTGTAAAAATTAATGCAGTTCCGATGCGTCGTTTAGAATGTATTCGGTGCATATTGGGTGGAAATAGCGCGCATTTGATAGTTTTTCTGTCTTTATCAGATGCAATTATCTTCACAGCAGGCAGTAAAAACCGGAAGTGCCGTAGATGCTCTACCATCGTGCCACTAACTGTACACACCTGTCAGAAATCTCTTGATGGTCATATCAGGAAACAGAAACGTATCCGCATCCATCAAAATTGCAGTTGCTGAATACTTTGGGTCGCGATTGCCTTGTATTGTACCACGAGCCGAGAAATCAAGATCGTTGTCTCGAGTGCATGAGAGGTGTTCTCGGGACAGTGGCACAACCTCGAGCTATCATGAAAAGTTCCTTCCTACTTCTCACGTTAAAACGTGATTCGATTCTGAAGCCGGGATCATACGACGAGCTATTGGAATGTCGCAAAAGTAAATACTGTATGCGGATACAACTGGTCCCTTATAGGTTCTGTTCTGATCACCGATCTTTTCAATCGATAACTTCCTCGCTATCATCCGGCCAAACAAAGACCAACATTTTCACAGCGGATCGCATCCCATTTCGCGTTTGGCCACCTCAGAGTCATCGTATTGCGCCAGACGTGCATGTTATACCATCCTGAACGAGCTCTTTATTGCGTTTCGGATTTGAGTATGACACAAAAATATGGCCGAATATCATAACTATTGCCCTGGTTGAGTTTACATATGCATATTCCAGAAAGGTTGACTGCGTGAGATGCCTAGTTGAACTCTCAGAAGTATTCTTTGTTTACGTAGCGGAAAAATCTTCGAATGGATATGTCTGGATGCGTCAATCACCTTCAGGCATTCTCAAATCGTGTGTCGGGTTTTACTGTCAAAGTCTTGTCTATGATGAGACCCGAGAGCAAATTGAGCATCCTCTTGGACTCAGACGACTGACTACTGGCGACATCTTTCATTAATCAGATGAAATATGAGCACCTGAATGCGGCAATTAGCTAGTGAATTTAGTTAGGCATTGTGTTCTTAACAAATCTAGCTTCTTAAATAACAAAGTTTTCAGTACTCGTCTGGAGTGGATTATCAAGTGTAATTATACATTATAGTAGACCATATCATGCACTTAATTGCGCATGGGATAATACAAGAGACAAATGAAGTTCGTCACGCGACAGAATTCTCTCTATCAAAATAAAGCATCACATCGCGATACAAGACTATGTCTAGTTTGCAATAGATGTTCATTCGTTATAAAAAATAATCTCCAGACTAGATTGACTGCAGCAATTGTTCGAATGGCTCTGGAAGTATCAAAACGCGATGCGGAGAAGAGAAATACACTACAACATACGCAAAAAGCAGAATTATAGCAATTGTGCTCGCTTTATGAGAATAAAGAGCTCTTCCATCACAGCCTAGCCGTTGCCATATACGCAATAAATATCGACTAGCAAGAAAAAGAACAAACAAACCTCGCTGTGCTAGTTGATCCATCATTGGAATGCCGAATCTCTCGTCTTGCTGTTATCCCTTCCTTCTTGAGATCCCAGCATGTTCAATCAACCCCGGTACAGGGAGACTGCTTCAATTGTCGATCGTGTCATCAATATCGTCGTGTCCGACATTCTCGATCACTCCAGATGAAGACGTGCAATACCGCTTAAACGAGGCCGCTTCGACAGATCAAATTCTACTGAAGAAGCTCTTAAATTTCATCCATCATTGTACTGCATGTAGCAATTCAAATGGTGGACAAAGCCTGCTGACGCTCCTTCAATTCCATCTCAACACGATTACAAGGCCATGCTTAGATCGTGCAACGAGTCAAAAAGGAAAGCTTGATCCCAAGTAGGAAGAAGTCCCATCAAGTATACTTCATGCCTAAAACCTTTTCAAGCATTGCGTAGCTCACTGCATGTGAGTGCAAATAGAGGGTCTAAGGTGAGGTTCACTTATTTCCTACCCATGTGGATGAATAAAAAATAATGCAGGACTTAAAATTCCAACGAGACCACTGACTTCACTAGAGAATCTGTTTATTATCAAGAATCGTTAGCAAAAGCTTTACATATCCAGCTCACTAATGATGAATTTGTCGAAAATCGCTGATTCCTGTCGCTTCGGAAGGAATCCAAAGGTTTCACAAAGATGAGATCGCTGACTAATGAGCATCAGCTCAAGGAGCCTTTTCCTAATCATGGGTTTTATATGTATGTGATACCAGTCAAAGTCTTTGCTCGGGATGCGCCTCGCGAATTATCCAACAGGTTGAATACAATAAGCTGCAACAGCTGGGTGAAGACATTGTCAAGCAGCTAGGTTAGGTTTTGTATCGTGAAATTATGTGTCTTGAGCTCTTCGTCGATTAGGAAATCGACCAAAAATCTTTCGTCGGTAAATTAGTGTAGCATTCTTTGGTGGGGCTCATCTCCTAGGCTAAACTTTTGATGAGCGTTTTCTTCACTAGAGTACTTGAAGAAACACCATAGTGTGGAAAAATGGATCGCAGGGAAGCCACACTAGGTAGGGAATGTGGACAATGTTTCGAGCCTTCTATGTAATCTCAACCTAGCACGAATGAGTCGAAATTGATTTCAAGTGCCATATATATACATGATGTAAGTTCACGTGCGCCACGAAAAGATCGTCAGTGCAATCAGTAGACGACTGCGGGAAATTCAAAAGTGTCAAAATAAGACTCTGATTCCGAGCGTCGAGGTCACTATCAACGGGGTGGGTGTTTGGCTGAACAGAATAGACTTGAACAAATTAAAATGAGGGAAGAGAGAACCCTCGGCTTAGCGGGAGGAAGGTCAAATGGTCGAGCTGACTTTTACAGCAAATCAATCGTAATTATCCCCGACATGTTTGAAGATACTCGACCCTTCATTTGGCCTTTCGTCTGCAATGTTGAGTCGTCGTCAAAATCCTTGTGCGATATCAAACGAGATTTTACGTTCTCCATGATGAATTAATTGGTCAGAACATTTTTACCATCAAAAGGTATCGTATCGAGAGAGGACACTCTTCTTTATCCCATGTCATCCTGCGGTAGATAATGTTATATAAGATGTGATCATCACATACGCTATCGTTTTTGCATGAATAGGCGGCATTATGGCCCGGATCATTATCATTAGCTTCAAATATGAAAACTTCTATTCTGGGCAATAAACCATTTTCCATTTCTAACCCTTCGTGTAAATTCTTGCTTATACGGCCGAAAGGGAATTGTATGGTGATGGTGCGATCAGCTATTGCTCTTGTCGTAACGTAAACTTTCTGTTTTGTGCATTTTTTGGATGCGTAAGGGGAACGATCCATTCAGCTGAGCAAACAGAAGAATGGAAAAGGTAAAAGTATGACTCGAATCAGCAGAAAAGAGCTTTTTCACTTTTGAATTTGCCGTCTAGTACGCAAATGACATTCACACCGTACTTAGCGAGAAGTAAACTCGACCAAGCAGCAGCCTCCGTCCACGCCGTTCACGCGTGCTCTCTTCACTTGTCGCAAAAACTTCCACTCACGCATTGAATTCCATCAAGTCTTTGGCTTTTAGCCATCTTTCCTCCGAGTGAAAGCAGAAGACCTGCGCTTCCATCATGGCGTCAAAACCGGGCAAAAAACCGACCCAAATCGACCGATCGGTCGGTACGGATAAGTACTGGGAAACGAACCCACAACGTGGTCGTTATATCCCAAGCGATTCCACATTTTTTCAAACCTTGAGCGAAGCATACGACAACAATGCTTCGGAAGTCGTCATTCGATCCTTGGCTCTCCGTGAAGTGGCCAAATCAGCAGTAGACCCCAGCTTTAAGGTCGAGTTATTCATCCCTGCTCCGAAGCTGACGACGATTTTCGGCTTGGAGGATGTCCTAGCCTCGTTGCACAGGGAGAATCAAACAGACGTTTGGACGACGTCCCTCCCGCACGTGTGCGACTTTGTATTTGTCCGTGGACGTAGAATCAAATTCCACTGTAATGACCGTGAAATTGCCATCACGCTTGGTGGATCATCCGTCCGTTGCTTGGGGAAGAAACCACAAATCCAGCCATACCGACAGTATGGCGAATGGTATTACATCGATCTCAGAAACGTGTCGATCGGTGTGGGAGACGTCGAGATTTTCGACCACTTTGAAAGATTCAACGTGCACTTTGGTACTGCACCTTATGTCCATCAAGGACCACTTCAATCACGGGATCACGCGATATGGTCTCGTTCAAAGCAAGCTCCCGCGGCATCATTCTCGTCGACCGACCAGCAATTACGGGAGATTTTTTTCCTGGTCATAGGCATCCTGTGTTTGCACATCACAAACATAGGGCTCTCAATAAAATCACCCCACGTTCTATTGCGGGCAAACAGGTGGCGAAACAAACATCGATGAAAGCTCAGTACACGCGTGTCGATCTGGACGAAGCTGAACTGGCAGCAAAGCAAGCAAATGATACTACGGCTAAAGAAGCAGTCAAGTTACTTCGCCCTCTATCTGTCGCCTCATACGAAGAATGGACAGACGTCTCTAACAAGATAGTGTGCAAGAAACTTCCAGTGATACCAGAAGCAACAACGATTTCATGCACAGAGATACAGCGCGAAAATTGTGGATCATTTATATAATTAGTGCACCCAACGCAATATCAACTCGCGTTTTATCTATTGAACGATGACAATGAAGGTGATTCTCCTACTTGCGAGGTTACTGTGGTCAATACCATTGTCCGAAGCAACCCCTTGTACCCCACGGATAAAGTGTCCCGCATGTTGGAACAACACTGCATGCTCACTCATCCCACAATCATATTGAAGCGTTCAAGTGTCCGAAACCAAATAAACAAACAACAGGTCCTCTTCACGAAGGAGATCGATCCAGAAACCAGACTCGCCGTGCTTGCGTCTCAACCTACCGTCATTGCACCAGCTCTATTGCACCCTTCACATCGGTTGGATGTGATCGTGAAAGAAAGAATCATTATGCGGGCTGTATGTGATGCCTCAGATGAGTCATATAGAGACACTGCAACCTGCCTGATCGTCTCCAAACCAAATATGGCACCGACATACCGCTAAATGACGTTGTCCTGGCAGAAATGTTCCCTACCCCTGAGCAACGGTCGAAAGCAGAGGCTCTGGCTCTTTTTGATCTTTATCTTCGATCGTTTGGGGCTTCCGTCTACAGATGTCTCTCCCAATGTGTGTTACATCGAAATTGGCCCAGATCGATATGTGTTTTGACAGGTGATGCAAAATATACAGATATAAGGAGTCACAGGATTCGAGTAAAATCTTTGTTTTTCAGAATGGATTCGCTATATTGAGAAGCTGGCGCAGCGATGGCATTAGCTCGCAGTTTTTCAAAGCTCTCAACAAGCTCGTAGATTTCCTCGTCGAGTATCTACGTGTGGCGGCAGCAGTGCAAGATGGTCGTGCGCGTGACCTTTGACCACGCTGTTTCCGCCCACCACATCGCAACGAGAACGTCCACGTTGGAGAGAGAGTCGATCTCCTTTTCAACGCAATCATCCCCTGTGTCTGAAATGCGCCGCAGCACCTCGCCAAAACAGTCAGCAATGTAGCGATGTTAAATCCTGCTGATCTGGGCCTTGAACGAGCTGATGATGCCGGCATCTTGAGGTTGCAAAAAGGCGGTCGTGTTGGGAGGGAGCATGTGAAGATCGAAATGCGAGAGAGTTTCCTCGGGACGGTGTGACGACACATTATCGACGAAAAGGAGAACGTGGCTGGTTTTCGTACGCATCTGATCGTTGAAGTACGACAGCCAGCGCTGGAAAGTTGGGAGGTCATCCATCCCTTCGCCGTGCACTCGTAGTGCAGCCCGAGC
>CACSLJ010000360.1:0-24271 GCA_902706625.1 Albugo laibachii | reverse complement strand
AGAGCTTGTATTACGTAAAAAAGACAACGATAAGGAGGATCGGTTTTCGAAGACACCCTCTGCATGGTTTCATGCCACCAATCAAGATGGTAATGCTTAGTCAAGCGAAAATGAGTTCAAGTTTCAAGAAGAAGAGGAAGAAAAAGAAGAATCAAATTGGAACGAGCCTCCTGAATGGTCTCATTCCGCCGTTCAGGATGGCATGCCAGCTCTGTACAGCGAAGAACGTTTCAAATACTACGAATACGAAGACAAAGAGCATTGGAGCGAAGACCCTGAGTGGCTTCATGTTGCCGTTCAGGATAGTGGTCAAGATCGAATCAGTAAACAAGTGTCCCAGAGAGCTAAGAAGAAGCAAGAAAAGAAAATTGGCTTCCTATTCAGCCTCCTGAAGGGCCTCATCACACCGTTCAGGATGGTGCAGAAGAATAATCAAGACTACAAACGTCAGAGTCGTGGATACAGTAGCAGAAGGAGCTGGATCGACTTGCAAGAGAGCCTTATGGATGGTATCATATCATCATCCAAGAAGAAGTGGACGAAGTAAGACGAGCTCTGGATAGCCTCATAACGTTATTCAGGATGCGTGTGCAATGCCAAAAGAAGATGAAGACAAAGAAAGCAAAGATAAAGAAATGTATTTAATTGCATCTATGCTAAGGTCTCAGTACGCCGACAAAAATGGATGTTCAGGTGCATCGCTTTATCTTTTGTGAAGTAGGAAGAGTGAAGTTGATTGTAATCAACAAACGATGTTGAGTAGTATAGTATTTATTTCTACTAGCGTACCCTTTGCCATAGAAATTGATTTGTGATTTCGGTTGATCATCGCAACATTGGATTCTCTGAATGCTGGTTCGATGTGCCTGATTACTGATCGCGAGAAAATG
Organism: Albugo laibachii; assembly: GCA_902706625.1. Taxonomy (NCBI): domain Eukaryota; phylum Oomycota; class Peronosporomycetes; order Albuginales; family Albuginaceae; genus Albugo; species Albugo laibachii. The sequence continues at coordinate 23,381 of CACSLJ010000360.1, read as the reverse complement.
CAGCTAGAGTGGCATTCTGGACGCTTCTGCTAGGCCTTATGTGGCTTGCGCTGGTTCTCAATTGGGAGTCATCCATAACCCAAACTTGCCAGATTTTTACCCCAATGAGTAGACGATTCTGCATGACTCATGGAAGCTTGAATAAGTGTTTTGGGCGAAATACATTTTTCAGCTTTCTTGGAGCAGTGCAGGTGTCAAGTATGACGCTTTTGAATCCCATTTTAACAGTGATTGGAATCGTACATCATTTACTTCAAAATCATGCAGATACAGCGGTGTATCGTGTGTCAAAATGGCATGGCTAATTTATATGTTGAACACTCCAGCCGAAAGATCATCATGAAAAGCGCCTCGAGTGAAAGTAACCTCCTGCTAATGTCGAAACTTGCCCAATTTGATGTTTTACATGGTGCTTGTCGCCATCAAAAGCATGGTCATGAGGTAGAATCGATTCAGATGGGGGGATTCCTTGATACGTTTGCAAACACGCTCATGGGTAGCCTCCTTCAAGATCCAAAGTCTAAATATAGATAGATCTACCGTTTGCTCAGCGTTTAGCTAGTTTCTGGTCGAACTGTAGTGACTTTGTTGTGCATTGGTGGTCGTTAATTCGAAAAGTGAACGAAATTAAATTCATTTTCGATCCGATCAGATTTGGTGGACCCTTTTCGATACAGGTGTGTAATTTCCACAAGATATATGCTCATGATAGCGGATCTGAAGTCATCAGTCAAATTTGAAATATTACTAAGTAGCATGTAATCACTGTGTCGTAGATCTTGCATATATTAACTGTCGGTTTACTGCACGCGAGAGCGTACTGAAAAAAACAGCCTTCAAGAATGGATTTCAGTCGCCATCAGGTGAGGAGTGGTAATGGATTATGCCACAAAGCTACTTGGCATATCACTCTCGCGCTCTAGATAAGCTATGACATATGACGCGGGTAGTACTTCATCATTTGTGAGCTGTGTCTGTCTCTAAATATGGTCAAGAAATATTGACATTGTTGGAATACTACTCACAAGGATGTTTGCGTATGGTCATTGGGTAACGGAATGGGTGTTGTATCATCGTAGAACATCAACGTACTTGATATTGTATTGATACATTTGGAATAATGTGAAAATAAATGCCCATCTCACCGCACTTAACTCTTGAAATCATATTGTTCTCTGTAAACCACTTCATTATCTTCATGTAGTCCAGTGTTATGACTTCATATAAGATTCGGCAAAGGGATGGAAGCTTCATCATCCAAAGCGGCCTTCTACACACAGACGGTTTCATCTCTATTCCAAAGTCTTTCCTCTTCTTATACAGCGCTCTGGATGGCACCAGTACAGCAGATGATGCTCTGCCTAGACCGTCAGAAAAGAAGTCAACTTTACACACGAATCACCTTATTCCAGAGGTGCCTGCTTTGCATAAATGCTGTCACAGTCTATTCAGCGCTTTGATGTATTATCGTGAATCTACGATGTCGTCTTCGTCTATATTGCCACCTTTCTCGGCCGTCGTGGATAAACCGGGGAAAGCCTGCTGTGGAAGTTTACAGGTTGCACGTCCACTCTAATGCAGAATTCATTAGAAGCTTCCATCGTTCGATTGGCTGAATCTATGTTCATTTCAGCAAGTACCGTGTGAATGTAAAATAGCAAGCGCGTTGCACAGGTCTTATATTTCATCCAATGTGATTAGTGGATTACACATACTCGATTACACGATTGGCTGTCATTCGCCATCATGTCTACAGGCCGAAAGCGTAAATCAATCGAATGCAATGGATCAGAAGCGCAGAGTGCGGTTTACAATCGTGCAACGCCACAAGTAGCCGGTGCGAAAACATTCGTGCATCGATGCCGATTCGTGAAATGGGTCCCTGAAAGTATTGATGCGATGACGTGCAATTCTGATGGAGATAACATAGCTGTTGCCCGATCCGATGGTACTGTCGAAATTTGGCGAATGCATTCAGATACCAAATGGGAAATCGAGTCCGTCATTACTGGATCGAAAGACGCTATAATATCGTCGATGTGGTGGTCAACGCAGCATCAACGTCGACTATTTGTGACGTCTTTGAATGGAACGCTTTGGGAGATCGATGTGAGTATTCTTTCACGCAAGAGGATAGTCGATTCGAATGGAGGCTCCATTTGGTGTAGTGGGATCAATGAGACTACCCAGCAATTGGCCATTGGATGTGAAGACGGTCGAATTCGCCTCTTTTCCATTGAAGACGATGATTTGCACTTTTCCAAAGGTTTTGTATCCACATCCAAACGTATTGTCTCCTTAACTTGGCACGTGGAGAACAATGTCATTTATACTGGAAGCGAAGACGGTATCATTTATCGATGGAATGCGATTACAGGACGTAATGAATCACGAATCACGCTGGATACTGTTGCTAATAATCGCAGCGTTGTGTGGTCCTTACTTGTATTACAGGATGTTACGCTCGTTAGTGGTGACTCATTTGGAAATTTGTGTTTCTGGGATGGAGAAATGGGAACTTTGCTGCAAAAGTTCACACATCTGACCGCTGATATATTGACTCTGTGTACTGACTCAAAAAACTCTGTTTTGTATGCTAGCGGTGTGGATGCTCAGGTCGCAGAGTACCGATCTATTACTGAGGCAAGCAACGGAAGCTCTGTCAACCGACGATCATGGAAGTTTTCGTATACGAATCGTGCTCACAGTCATGATGTACGTGCTCTTGTGATTGCGCCAGCAAAATCGGCCGACGAGAAGCACTTCGGAAGGTTGTTTTCGGGAGGTCTGGATACTCAACTCATCTCATACCGAATCAATACATTTCATATTCATCGCCCATGGAAAATGCCATCAATGCCTTATCAAGGGGTTTTTGCCTTGAGCTCGGAGAAACGTCTTTTGCTTATGCGAAAAGCGAAAAGTCTGGATTTGTGGCAACTCGCCAAGATTGATTCCCAATCGGAACCAAGTTCGCTTCGCGAAAAACTTGCTTTACAGTTAAACATTCGTGGAAACAGTAATTTGATCTGCTCATCTATCTCTTCTGACGGACAATACATCGCATGCGCCACTGTAGATGACATCAAATTATTCCGATTGTGCTTCAACGGCAAGTACTCTCCTGAAAAAATCGTTATGTCGGACGATATTGTACGAAATGGTGCCAGAGCATTAGCTTTTTCATCAGATTCCATGCGTCTGGTTGTCGCGACAGCCAGTGCCTTCCAGCTCCATGTTGTCGATCTGAAACGTTTGGAGATTGTACAATCATTTTCTATCGAAGGAGAAGATGCCGTGGTGCAAATGTTAAAAGTGTCAAATGACACACAATGGCTGGCCTTCCTCGACTCACGGAATCGGCTCACTGTATTGAATTTCGACACCATGCAAGTCCATTGTCAGTTCTTTCTTTCCCACGAGAAAATGACAAGTTTCGAGTTCAATCCAACAGCTTCATTTTTGATAGTCACTTTGGCATCCGATTCACTGGTTGTGTATGATTTGGAAACCAAGTCACTTTCCGATTGGAGTCGAAGCAATGTACGACAACTGGGCGCCTTGGAGTTCAGAGCTAAGTTGCGTCATTTGAAAGGCGCAGCGTTCCGTGCCAATCAGCCCAATACCGCGTATTTGTATTCGCAAGCGAGTCTTGTCAAAGTCGAATTGAATTCCATAGAAAAAGGAAGCAAGCAGGCCAAGAATTCAATGAAAAATGGAAATGAAATTGTCGAAGAGAACGACTCGTTCTGCACCACAGTCAATCAGTTCAGACCAGTAGCATATGCGGAGTTTATCACTTCGAAAGAGCTGGTCGTAGTAGAGACACCGTGGCTCAAGGTTTTGAGTCGCTTGCCAGACGCTTTATATCGTCATAAATATGGAAAATAAGATTTATATTTTCTAGTACAGAATGCACTAATCCTTCAAAGACTACGTTATAACCAAGGTTTATCGAATGGCCAAAAAAAACGGGATACTTCCTCTATGTGGGTCTCCCGAGCCTTCTGTTCTAGATTTGTGTCCGTTACAAATACTTCTGTAGCTACGATCGAGGAGCATCTCTATCAACGTCTTCCAGCAGAGTACCGTATTACAACAGAAACGGTAGATTGCATCAATGACTGCGTCACTGGTAGGAATAGCATCTCATTCGGTTTACTTGGTATGTTTACCTTTTACATTTTTCTAAGAATTCTTGAGAGTAACGACCAAAGAAGCAAATCGACTCGCTGAATTGGGTGCAACAAGGGAGCATTTTCGTGTGCAAGAGAGTCATTTGAGTACAGCCGCGAATGTCAGTGTTACTACATCCATTCAGTCGTAAGTGAGGAGTAATTTGCTTCTGCAGAACCTTCAGCTCCAAGCATTACTAACCGATGTGGACTTGCAAAAACGAGCAAATCGTCATGCTCTGGTACATCCTTCGGAGCTCGTATATATGCAATGATTCATGTAAATTGTCGTCGTAGACCACGAAAAGAAAGCGAGATAGAGCTAAAATGAGCGGGAATGAACAATTGATTGCAGAGCAGAAAAAACTATTTGAATTGGCATCGATTAAGGCTAAATCGGAAGGATGGCAATAGAACTAGCTCCTTGTCATTCAAACTCAGCGATCACGCCACGATGATCAGATGGGTACATTGCGTTTGTATTCAATTTGTCTGCATTCGACAAGGGCTCCATCAAAGGGTTATTTCCGACAAGTCTGATTTCTTTTGTGACGCCTTGACCGCGATAGAAGATCAGATCGATCCGTTTGCATGGATTTTCGCTGGAGAATGTGAATCTCTCTGAGCGATCTACCCTTTCCTTCGATCGAGGGACGGGCTCAACGTGCTTGTCTAGCCAGGAATCACGTAAGTCAGTTTTATCACCAAAAAGAGCTGCTGTCCCTTGTAAAAATTGAATCTCTTCGGATTGTGGCTCCGCATTCAGATCACCAAGCAAAAATTGTGTAACTCCGTAGCCCGCCTGCATGAATTTCCATATCTGGATGACAGATCTTTCGCGAGATGCTTTGCTCAGGGAGAGGTGGGTCACATATACATCGACTTTGCCCCAGTCTGGGACATCTACCACTGCATGGAGACAGATTCGTTGGTGCTGATCATTTGGATCATTTGGATCTTTGTGAAGGAGAATGTAATCCGACGAATGTATTGGGTATCTCGAAAAGATTGCCAAGCCCTCTTCCACCCGTTTGAAAGGATCGCTTCTGTCGATATAGTGCATGGCTGCTTGATAAACATATTGGAAATTGGGTAATCTACTGACAAGATGCTGGATTTGAGCATGATCACCTGCCTGACCTAGAGTTGCGTCAAAACGTATTTCTTGAAAACCGATTATTGAGGCTTCGCTTTGTTTTACAGCATCGACCAGACCGTCCATACGTTTGTTATAGTCCTTCCATCGACTGCCAACTTGATCGGATGGATTCGTATTCCAAACATTGTACGTCAAGACTCTCAGTTTACTTTGATTTGTCGCACAAGAATCACTCGTCTCACACACATTGGCTGGCGAGCTTTCAGTAGCTAGCTTCGTACGGAAGAATGTGTGCCGATATAAAGTATACATCCTTTCTCGGTCAAAATTGACTGCAAACTGATGTGTGTGTCTCGATGTCTCATCCACAAGCACAATATACGCAACGTGTCCTACTATCACAGGAGCCTCGAATTCGCGATACCGGGAATTAGCGTCCATGTACCATAATACGACAATCACTTCCGACTTGCCATTGTCTCCAGTAAGAATTAATGTATATACACTCGCTTGTGCAATTCTACTATTTTCCCAGTCGCACGGAAACACAAGTTTAGTTTGTTTGAGGAATGACAGTGTAGATTGTATCACAGAGTCTTCATCTGGACTTGTTACAGATCTCGAACGAGACAAGATGCTTCCGTACAGTAAATTTTCGACTTTGGCTTCCGACCGGAAATCAAAGTGAGAACCATCGTCAAGGAACCGAAAGAAATCTATTTCTACATGCTGAGAAGCTTGTACTTTCTGGTTAGGACGATCAGGATGGGAGGAAACATACGTTCCAGAAAATCTGGGTGCTGAAACTAGAGGAGGCCAATAATTCCATCGCTGTAACACACAAGATGCAGGTAGAGCAACAGTCAATAATGTAATAGTAAGTGACCAACACATGTTCCAAACACTTCGTTTTGCGATTAGGGCGATAACAGGGATAGAGGTCTTCCTATGCCGACTATTTCTGTGAAATACCTGTTGGTAGCCTCAATCAAATGTAAAAGCCGTGCAGAATCAGGCTCTCAGTCCGGATAATAAGTTTGCAACACTTTTTTCATCCCAAAAGCATCAACACTTGACCAATCAGATAATAAAAGTCAAAATTTGCAACATTCGACTCTATTTTTGCCATTATACATCGTCATCTCGACTTGACTATTGAACACCACGAGCTGGGAATAACGTGATGAAATATTCAAAGTGTCAGTTCTTATACTCTCTGTTGCTCTTGAGGTTCCATGTAACCAAGGCACGTGAGATGGCGAGTGCCCGATCAGCTACGATTACAGCGTATAAAGTCGATTCCTCGGAATTTGGATCATGTCGGCTCAAAGGGATCAACTCTGGGAGTAATAATTTCAAGTTCTACGCTTCTATCAGCGCTGAGGGGACCACTTTGAATGAAGCGTGTGGTCGCTGTATTAAGATTTCATGCACCGATTCAACGGACAAATTTTGTAAATCCACAAGCTCTGTGATTGCGTATGTGCTTGATGTGTGTCGAGGCTGTAAGGTGGACACCATTCAGAGTTCTGCTGCAGTCATGTCAAGTCTAGCGGTAACGTCCTCATCAAGTGCACAGGCGACGGTTAGTTACAAGTTTGTCGCGTGTCCGTCAGAATTTCTATCGGGTGATATTAAAGCATGTTTAATGGAAGGAGCATCAAGCTCGTATATTCCCTTACAAGTCCACAACTCGAGACAAATTATCAAAGAGGCTACAATATCGAAAAGGAAAGCCACTCTCAGCAAGGATTCGTTCTTGATTTCCGTCACTCCGGAACAACAGCAAGGTGGTTCGAACAATTGGTACAAGAATGTGGATGTATCAATGCTTGGGGAAAATGGGCAAAATTTGACAACTCGGTTTTCATTCAACTCTAACTCAGGCTGTGCAACTTCCAATGCACAATTTTCTGAAGATTCCTTTGTTGCTGAGGGGAGTGACAATACTTCAGGCGAATCGGGAGGAGGTTCTCATGTTGGAGCCATCATTGGTGCTGTAATTGGATCATTCGTTGCACTACTGCTGATTGCAGCAGTAATCTTCTTTCTCAGACGCTGGAGACGCACAAGTCTGACAAAAGGAGATCAAGAGCTGGGTGAAAGTGCCGCACAAAATGTTGCGTCTCGTGTGATACCGACTCGAGGAACGACCGGAAGTATAGACGACTCAGCCATTAATTCACCGCATGGTGGGATCTATAGTCATGCGAGCACGCCTGGGGCAAAAGTGAATGTCGTCCCAACTCTCCCACATACTGGAAGTACTCAGTCATCTCGATATTTCTTGAATTCTAGTCAAAGTTCTGCCAAATCACACGCAACAAATAGCGAAAACGGCATCAAACTTGAAGAATTGACTGTTGCATATGAGCAAGAAGAAGATAGGGACATCACTCAAGTTGATGAAAACGATGGAAAGCCCCCTGTTCAGTCGAGTCCTGTCAGGGAATCGCAATTCCGACAGTCACTTTACGACACAAACCAGTCGTATGACTCAATGGCGTATCATTCATCCAATCTGTATGGCAGTAATTTGTCGTCCCCTCGGCAGTCTGTGAATATCGCTCATCCAATACAGGTAGACCAAGGTGTCGGATTAGAGATACGAGATAGTGACAACGAAGATCGCTCTAGTTTCGATATCGACTTTGCTCGACAAGCAGGCTCTGCTGAAGAATTACGTGAGGAAGATTTTCTGGATATCCAAGCGGCCGAAATAATTGCCTATAATCAATCCGGAACAACGCCGCAAGCTTTTTCGTTTGAAGAGAGTACGAATATCACGAATTCACCACTGAGGGAGGCAACAGAGTTTCCCTGGACCAATGAAACCGACACGTCGAATCGAAATGGTAATCCGAAAACATACGCTCACAGCGAGGCTTCATCCAATCCCAACGCTTCTGACAATGCTACAAGTGTTTACGAATTGAGAAATCCTAGCAATGACATTGTGGCCTCGCCATCGCACAAACTTGATGGCGGTGAAAGTCACCATCAAAGTTCGACTGTACCTGCTTCCTTCGACATGGTCCACAACCAACCCTGTGAGAGTTTCGACCGGCCAAGCGATTTTTCCAGATCACAAACCAACGCATTGAACAGCAGTGGGGGCTACAAGCGTGAATCACTAAACTTACTTGGCTATCCTTACGCAAAACGCAACAGCTCGCGTAAACATCAGCCATTTTCCGGCTAAGTAGTGAGGTTGTGCCTGATGAATAGCAAAATAGTTCGATTTTGTGAGCGATAACTTTCTGATTCATATTGTTTTGTTAATTTAATTGCTCGCTCCATTTCGTCATTATGTTTGCTGCCATAATCTAATCATTGAATTCTCCTACACCCCGATTTCAGTCATTTGGAAAATGGAGCAACGAAAGCGACAAAGTGCTCAGTTTTCGAAAATGTGAAGCTATTGATCGACAAAAGACCTGCAATATATCTCATAATATTGGTCCAATTGGTGGCGAGAATCGCTGAATCGAAGTCCATGGATACTGTGACGTATCTGGAACCAAATTTGATACCCGTGCAGAACTGCTTTGTAAATCTACCTCGGTCCTTCCTCCCCACATACTTGTCCAGAACAGAGAGTGTAAGCTATGCGGCCTACTTCCTTCATAACTTATTGAACACGCTACTGGTCATCTATCAGAATGGTACGAACGCTTTGATTGTGGAGGTATCTTGGGAAACACTGGATGGATACGTTCAGACAGTCAATTGTGGCTGGATTGGTGGTGTATCAAAGTCCATTGAGCATGTCGAAATCCCCAGTCAATTCGCACGTTGCATTGGTTTGACGCAAACCCTGACGGAGATGTCGATTTCTCATATTGGCGTTCGGCTTGCTAAACCCATTTCGGTGGCCAGACAGCTGGAGATCGAGCCGGTTTCTGCTGATGATTGGGAATTGATTCAACTGCTCACGGATGAAATGGAAAGTCAGATACTCCAACAAATTGCCGTCTTCAATAATCGTCAAACTGTTCCCGTCTTCACTTCTCAAAGTCTCGTCGTGTTCATCAAACCGCTCTTGAACGACCACGAGTTAGATTCTCTGCATTCAATCCTTCGAGTGAGATGACTGATTACTTATTCTTCGTAGCGAAAGTGTGCGAATAACAGCCGAGACAGAGCTGCATGTGATTCCGAAAATGAGAAAAACCAACGTTGAGGATACCGTCCACTTTGCTGGTTCACAATCTCTACTAGTCGAAGAATCTGACGATCATACTTTGAGCTCACTCGCGAATAATGGCACTACTTGCTATGTTCATCCCGATACCTTTATACAGATTCAAGGAGTCTTACCGTCGCGTATTTCAATTGATAATGTTATCAAGCTTCCCATTGTAGCTGTGCGGGGTACGACCGAAGGAAACGATTATTCAGGGTCAGAAACACGTGAGAACAGCTCCAAGCATCCAAAAGAAACGTACGTCTACGTCCGCTTCATTCTAGTATGTTACTCTATTCTTCCTGCATCATAGCATGGGTTTCGGGTTCTTGAATTGCACAACACATCTGTACCCAGGACGAATCGTTATAAGTAAGGCGCTTCAAGCACACCTCTTCCCAGGCTCTATACGAGATACTGTTCAGCTAAGGCTATTGCGACTTCAACCGCTTGTACCATCGTCAATAAAGATCAATGCGACTGTCCTTCCAAGAGATACCTCCCAAGAATGTGATCTCCAAGGTGATTTGAAGCAACTGATCATGAAATATTTGCGGTTCCACAGCTCGTCATGGGTTTTGTGGGACTCATTGACGTTTGAGTTGGCGTTACCGCAAGTTTCAAGATGTTCTGTCCAATTCCAGTTAGAGTTCAATGAGATTGTCGATACTGATAGTGCTTTGAGCAACACTAGTACGTGTTTTTCATTTTCAAAGCTTGCTCACTTTCATGTGCACTACTTCTTAGAGGCCGCAGCACCTTCTGGTTCACTTCAAAACTACACACTTCTCAGCCAGGTCATCGATCAGATTGCACAAAATATGCACATCGACATTTTGCCCCGGAATTCGATAAAGAGCGATACTCTGAGTCAAGCTTCAGTTGATGCGTTGGAAAATTCACCAATTTGGGAACTCTCTCGTGCAACTTCGGCTTACACCACACTTTCCGAGAAGCTGCTCAAGATATTCGATGATAAGCATGGTTTTGCGCGCGTACAATTACGCGTTTCGCTGCCGACAAACTCACTACTTCATGGTCGGTCCGGTGTTGGGAAAACTATTATTTGTCGCACTCTAGCAAAAGATCTGTCTGTTTTGAACAATGCTCGCGTTTACAGCCTCTTCCAAGATTGTCGGGAACTGAAGGGACTGAAAATGAAATCGGTTCTGGAAAAATTGTCTGAGTTGTGGGATTCAGGCAGAGTACGAGCACCTTCTTTGATTATCCTGGATAATCTGGACGCGATCGCTCCGAACGAGTCAGATTCGACTGCTATTGTGAACGAGCAATCAAGAGAAATTGCAAGCCATTTACGAGACCTAATGCAACAGCAAATAGATAGAGTATCAGATTATGTTTTCCAGCTAGAACTTTTGATGGAAAAGGAACGCAAGAGAATTGCAAGGTCGAGCTCACCTATGGAATGGAAAGAACGTCTGATGCAGAGCATCGGATGTGCTCTTCTGTCGAAAACGATTGCCTGTTTGGGGGTCAGTTCGTCCGAAAATTCCATTCATCAAAGTTTGGTCGGTCACGGCTGCTTTGAAAGCACAGTTCAGCAACCAAAACCAGACCAGCAAATTCGTGAGACTTTTTTGAAGGGCGTGCTTTTATCTAACAGTACATCAGCCCTGCAAGTCTGCCATCTCACTAAAGCCAACGTTAAAATGGATATTGACTTCAGTGATGCAGCCATCCGTACAGGGGGTTACAACTTTCGGGATCTATCTACTGCTTGTACGCGGGCAATTCATCGTACGATTTCTCAACATGCTAACATGTTTGAGGCGGAGAATTCCATTGATGCCACAATGACACTGACAACTGATATTTTCAAGGCGGCAATTGAGGAATATCAAGCTTCTTCGCAGTCAACAAATATGTTCAAAAGCAGTGTGAAATGGACCGATGTAGGCGGATTGCTATCAGTTCGCTCCATTTTACGGGAAACGCTCGAGTATCCAGTCCGTTATTCCAAGCTGTACGAAAATGTTCCAATCAAACTTCCAGCTGGCCTTCTTTTGTTTGGACCTCCGGGTTGCGGGAAGACTTTGATCGCAAGTGCTGTTGCAGCTGAATGCGGCCTTAACTTTATTAGCGTCAAAGGTCCCGAAGTTCTCAGCAAATATATTGGAGCGAGTGAACAGGCGATTCGAGATTTATTTGGCCAGGCAGCTTCAGCTGCTCCTTGCATCCTTTTTCTCGATGAGATCGACTCTATTACACCACGACGTGGATCTGAAAACACTGGTGTCACTGATCGGATCGTGAATCAACTATTGACATTCCTGGATGGAGTTGAGTCGAGAAAGGTGCACAGTCCTCGTTGCAATGATCCTCAATGAAAATGCACGTTTATTGTAGGATATTTATATTTTGGGGGCAACAAGCCGACCGGACATGATAGACCCAGCCATTTTGCGTCCTGGACGTCTCGATAAGTCTCTCTACTGCGGTACATTCGTTCGGCCTTCTTGTCTGCTGCTACGCTCACACAATACTTAGGATTTCCAACAGAAGACGAGCGTCTCGACATTTTACGTGTTTGCTCTCAATATTCACCACTCAGCGAAGAAGCCACGTATTTTTTACAAGTGCTTGCGGCGCAACCTCAGAGCAGCAACTACACAGGCGCTGATTTGAATGCGGTACGACCAAGCAAAATGAGAGAATATCCCTTCTCTGTGACTCGGGTTTGTATAAACTCCTAGATTTTGTCAACTGCGCAACTAGAGCTCGTCCATGAGAAGATCCGCTGCAAATCCAAGGGCGACCTTACTATGTACGTTAATAACGGTATCGTACAACGGATATATCTCATTGGATTTACTACAGGACACGAATCGAGAGACGCCATCTTGAAGCAGCAGCTCTCAAAACAAAACCGTCCATTGACTCCAGAAAGCGAAGTGAATATGAAGCTCTATACAGGAACTTTTCCAAATCCGAGTTCACAGACCTCAGCCTTTCAGATGTGGATGCAAGTGCTTCAATCGCGAAATTGCAGAAAACAGACATTCACCCGCAACGCATTGCTTTGGCCTGAGGATCCTTTGCACTGTAGTTTGGCAGGGTACATACTTTACCCACTCAAGATAGTGCAATTTCGACGACAGGCTGCAGCTCTTTCCAATCGCAAAACCAACAGTTGATTGGACGGGATATTATTTCGATTCACAACTAGCCCAGGCGAGAATGCGGAAAGACTGAAAGACTCCGAGTCTATCGAAGTTTTTGCAAAGAAATGCATTCTATGAGTCGTAATTCAAACATGAGTACTCTCTCCATTATCCAGTGTGTTGGAATGTTCCGTTTCTATTGGTCGCATTGCTGGGAACAAAATCGATTCCTATAAGACACAAGATCCATGGGTTATCACAGAATGGAGCTGGAGTAAGTAGCATCGCTGTTCCGACCCGAATATGATGCTTCCCGGTCAGTAGCATAACCAGACGATCGATTCCAATTCCAAATCCTCCTGTCGGTGGAAGTCCGTACTCCAATGCCTTACAGTAATCTTCGTCCATTTGATGGGCTTCTCGATCGCCTCGTTCTTTATTCTGATGTGAGAATAAGGATCAAAATCGTTTTTAGGTGTGATGCATCAACAAGCGAGAAATACCTCGAGCTGTGCTTCAAAGCGCTCCCGTTGGATATCCGGATCATTCAGCTCAGTATAGGCATTACAGAGCTCTTTTCCAGCCACAAACAGCTCAAATCGCTCAGTGAGGCCTTTAAATTGGCGATGGTCTTTAGCCAGCGGACTCATACACTTTGGATGATTGTAAACGAATGTCGGGTGGATGCACATTGGTTCGATAAAGTGTCCAATGAGTCGGTCAAGTAGTCGAGGGACTGTATGCGGTTGTGGGCAGTTGATTCCATGAGTATGACAGTGATTTAGTAGTTTTTGAGCGGCACAATCAGATTCGAGGTCCGGAAGTGGTTCTCCAAGAGCTTTTTCAAGAGTCGGACAAATGGACAGACGGCGAAAAGGAGGTGTAAAATCGATCTCTACCGATTCCTCATTTGCGTCACATTCCGCTGATGCTGGGAACTTTAGTATCGCTGTCCCTGTAACACTCTTTACAATCTGTAAAACATGGCAGAAGGCTGGTTAAGAATCTATCACCAAATTGAAGAGCCAACTATCTATTCAGTGGAGGAAACTTGGATATCAGATAACATCTCTTCTGCTGTCTGCATCAAAGTCTCGTAATCTGCATATGCTTGATAGAACTCGCAAATTGTAAACTCCGGATTGTGAGTTGCATCAATTCCTGGAAGTTACCGAAATCAATGGCTGTTCATTGAAGTACTTATCGACAACGCACCCTCATTTCGAAAGACTTTGCCGATCTCGAATACTCGGTTGAAACCACCGATCACAAGTTGCTTCGCTCTTGAGTATCAATATCATTCAGCAACTATGAATGCGATTAAATACCTTCAGGAACAGCTCAGGAGCTATTCGAATATACAAATCGTTGCCGAGCGCGCGAGACTTTGTCACAAACGGTTCTGCAGTGGCTCCACCGGCAGATGCAAATAGCATCGGTGTTTCCACTTCAAGAAAACCACGGCTTTCCAAATAATTTCGAATAGATCTCACAACCTTGGCCCGAGTCTCAAAAATCGACCGAACATCGCGATTTACGAGCAAGTCGAGATACCTCATCCTAAAGCGAATATCCTATCAGGAGGACAATCGAAGCGATAACCATAGAAATCACTTGTCAGTACCAAAATAACTCTTACAGGATTCTTGATGCCGTACTTGTCATTGGGAAACGGTTGTGTGCAAGGTGCCAATATTTCAAGCTTCCGTGGTATGATACTCAGTTCTCCTTTCGCCGATTTACCGGGGAATCCAGTCACTCCTACGGTTTGTTCTCATAGTTGGCAGAGGAGGCCTGCTAGATTTCAACAAATATCGACTGACCGATAATGTCACCTCGCCGCAAAGATTCGTGAATTTGATGAAATTCTTCCATCACATTATTTTCTTTGCCTTGAAAGTATTGTTTCTCAGAAAGTATTTGCACACATTGACCCTCGTTGCACAAGTCCATAAACACGAGCTTCTTGCTTGCAACACGGATGGACATGATTCGTCCAGCAAGAGATACTTCATCCTGCACAGATCGTGCTTTTGATTGGAGTGCTTTGTACTTGTCACAGTATTCCTTCAGCGACATTGTCACTTGGAAACCATGCGGATATCGTTGAAAAGATTCAACGGATGCAAAACGCTCATAAGCAGAGGTAAAATGACGCAATTGTTGATGGATGGCGGTGCGTCGCAAAAATGGCTTGAGCATACTTTAAGTGTTATTTCGCTATGAGGTACTACCGTGTTGTCAATGTCTTCAGTGTGATACGGTAATGTAATAAGAGCAAATCCAGCAACGCGATACGGAGCAAGTAATAGATTTATCTAAGTTTATTGCTCGCATATAATAAGACATGGAGCTGCTATCGATTCCTCCGCAGCGCGGTCAATGCACGCGCGATGCTTTCTGAGATGCAAAGACAGCATTGTTTTTTAGCGTAGTGTTGATGGCAGGAGAAGGGTTGTCCGCGGTAACTTTCATATCAGCTGCAGTATCACGAGTTAGTACAAATTAATCAAGCCAATACATTGACGCTGGTCAAATGCTTATATTCGTCTTGATCTTATACCCCACGTGCATCATCCAGCGAGCAAAGTCCATCAAGAGCCAAGTATATATGATGTATCTGCTAGATCGCAGTACGCACCTGCTTTCTCGTCCCAAGCTCCACACTGTGCAATTCCATGCACTGATCAATTATGTAATTTCCGTGTCCGAACATATCATAAGCGAGTATAATCGGTAATGGTTCTCGATCTACGAGCTCAAATTGTGCATCACGTGTCGAAACTTTCGCACTCTATCAAAGGTAACGTCGTTGCAGTGGATGATGGAGTGCTTGAATCCTTAAGGTGGTCTGGATCACTTTCCATCTTACTAAAAGACTTTGAGGTTCCGTCCATTTTGTCCATTTATGACTTGGAAAACTGTCGAAATCGAGAAGAGCTGCTCAAGCTTGTTGCTCCCTTTAGGTGCTCGTTGCGTTTCCTGTTGAGTAACGAAGATCCTGTAAATGAAGACGCTTACGTATCGCTCGTGCTACTTGTCAGTGGATATTTGTGGGATTACCGAAATCTTTTGGAGAAATTAGTCAAATGGGAATTCATCCAGATAATCGTATGTGTTACCGTTTCGGAAGAAGCTCATATTTGTTGTGTACATAATGGAGTGGAATACAAGGCGATCGATTTTGATGAGTTTACTGAAGAGATTTTATCAAAAAGCTCTGCATCCTCTGATGCTGCTGCCGATTTGTGTGCCAAATCGAGCACAAGCGATGAGGAGGATTCCAACATTGAATGGGAATGGAATGAAGAAAATGAAAGAGTTACAAAACAGAGTTCAGGACCTTTATACATTGTTCATACTCCACTGCATTATTCACCGATTCTGTCCAATGACCAAAAAACGCTTTCTCCGTCGTTTTTTGTGTTATCCAACTCACAATGTGCATCCGCGTTTCCGCTTTTACTGTCGCATATTCAAAAGAGTACAGCAAACGTATACAAGCATGTTAGAGAAGTACCACCCCAAAGCATACCTTCCGAAGCGCGAAGTGCCTGGAAACACGTTGCCTACACCCTCAAAGACATCTGTTACGACATGAACCTTCAGGTCTCTTGGAAACGGTTGGACAGCCAATGTATGTTACTCAAGTGCTTTGTGCTGACAGATACACGAACGAATTTTTGCAATTGGGGCAACATCTGTAAAGATTGGGCACACACTGGTTTGTTTCTCAAAGAAGTTCATTCTTGTGATTCACGTTCTATCCGGGTTTAGTTACAGAAAATGGGTGCTGTTCCAGCAAAGACGAAAGAAGCAACAAAAGAAGCTTCTTTGATATTGATAGATAGAACGATGGATCTGGCCACTCTCTGCTCCTTTGACGAAACATTACTGGATGCTTTACTGCTTAGAATACCTCAAACTCCATTCTGCAATTCTACCACCAGCAATGATCCTGCGGTAGGCCCATTTTCATATTCGAAATCGTATTGATAGCTTATTCTGTCACATATAGCCCTTTCGAGTGCCTAATCTAGTCGAGGTCTTCCCTCTTTCCGGAGTTGATCCGCAACCGATCGAGATCGCACACTCTGATCACCTCTACAAAACATCCTCATTTGTGTCGGAGATCGGTTGGAAGGGTGGCGCAACACTTTGCCATCCATCCAGCGATCACGCGTGTACCGTTCTTCAAGCGTTAGCTACAATGCCACCCAAACTGGCGCTGCGGGAACTTGATAGACGGCTCCAGATCGCTGAACGACAGCTACATTCACCACCTGAAAAGATATCTCAAAACAAGAAAGGAGTAAGAGGACGAGATGTTGTCCTTCGTCGTCTTCGCAATATTCTACGGGCAGATAGAAGTGATCGATTGAAGCACTCAGCATTGATTGAGATTGGTGTTTTGGTGCTTGAAACATTGGAACGAATGGATATAGATGCTGATCTTTGGAGCGAGTGTCGCACCCGAATAGAACGTCAAGATCAATTAAGACAAACTAATGCAGCGGAATGGATTCTTCCCGAAATCATCGACTGGGTGCAGCGTCAGCTGACGGCCATTCCGAAGCAGACACATTCATTGAAGCTCCCACACATCTTATCTCTACTTATATACGCTTTCGCTCTATCATCAGACGTTGTACTCGAAGATCATACGCGTCAAATGTTACGCACTATGCTGGTCAGCTTGATACTGAAGGTCTCTCCAACACAATGTAAAATTTGACTTATCCTCACGCCACCTCATCCGTAGACACTGTACACGGACCCGAATGCAATATCATCATGCTTTCCTGATCTATATCAACACTTACAGACTATCTCGAACACGAACACGCCGAAGCAGAGAAGCGCAGCAAAAGAGGATGACTGGGACTGGGAAGACGATAATGTTGATGATGCACATGGCGGAGACAATAGATACGATGATGCATCGACTGTTTCCTCCGTGTCTCTCTACGTGGAAAAACTCGTCAATATCTTCAAGGTCACACTTAGTTACGCAATTGCGGTTTGCCATAAATCTCTGACGTGAACTTCTATGTGACAGGAAATTGCACAACTGCATGCAGAATCAGCAAACTATGTATCGGCATCAGCGACTGGTATGCCGAATTCGCTGCCAACTTGTTCGCTTCTATCACGATTGGTAGCTTGGATGTACGATCCGGTCGGCCACTCTTTTCGAGGCATTGAGCATGTATGGTAGACGTCAAAGTATATCTGTTTTGTGAACAATGTGCTTTATGTAGATTGTGGATGCGTCAGAGCAACTTACGCGTGCTGGAATCGACCTCTTGAAAAGCGGTTTCAGCCGGTTTGGTCTTACTTCATGCCCAGATGCTTCCAAGTCCTCTATGTCTTCCACTGGTCAGCAACAACTACAATCAGCGCGTGTCATTGTAATTTTCGTCGTTGGAGGAATATCTATGAAAGAACTACTGGAGATCAAAAAGATCATTGAAATGAAGCAAAATTGCAAGGAGTGCGAAATCATTATCGGTAGTACGACAATCACAAACAGCGAAATCGCTTTGCGTCAAGTCTTTGGGAAGAATTGGAGTGGGATGAATGCTTGAGCCTTCTGTATCTAGCAGCCCCATTGTCATATGATGTAGACACACAAGAGAAAATGCTTGAGTATTATCGCTTGAGCCTGAGGAGAACGAAGATTTCCTAATGAAGTTAGTGTCGCACATCAAATTGCATGGCTAATTTTGAAGTATCAGAGCCATCGAGGCTCTGAACAATGTGCTGATTTAATGGAGACTGATTACTGACGAAAACACGGGCTCAGTGCTATGTGTCTTGCTCGTAAAAGTCTTCTTCATTCACTTTTACTCAAAGAGCAATGAAAAAGTAGTATTCCTTTTTGGGCGGATTAGGAAGTTCGAAAAGGCAAGTACCTCAGGCTTCGCCAAGTTTTGGTCGTTGCTGCTGCTAGTCTCATCGATAGTATGATTGATGTGCGGCATTCATGTCCACAAACATGACTAAGCCGATTTTCGCTCAGTTTCTCTTGCTTTCCGCTCACCCTACATGACAAATATAGAATCGGTGATATTACGATTTTTCGAAAGGTCTACAATATGACTACAGTGTGACTGAAATACAAAACAATGATCATCTCATGAACTTGAAGTTATAAACGAAGCTATTCCATCTTTTCGATATAAAGCGATTGTTTTTGTGCTCGTGAAGATCAACTCGCGCGATGTAGGCACTCCGGCCTGGGTTTTGACACCTTCTTGCAAATTTGAAGGTGATCGAGAATCCTTTGTCGATGCAATGCGTTGTCGATGAGCGATTTGACAAGCTAATAAAAAACACAACAGTTGCGGTTTGCATGAGGATTCATGCACTTCTTTTTGATCAACTGGATATCATTCTAATACTGCTTTTTTGCTTCCAGTTCCTATGATTAGGAATGTTATCTTGCCGGAATTACATCAACTTTCAAGGAGTGATCATGGTTTCGGTGAAAGGATTTGAGGACGTACAAACGTACGCAATTACTACGTATGATTTCTGACTTAATATTTCTACGTAATTAATCATGACTCTATTGCGGCAGCAAGCAATGATCTTTAGAGTGGCGTAATCAGCATTCGGCGAGGGCGGCAGTGTATTTTTTTTTGCTCTATGACTTCTGTATACTTAGCGTTGACTTGCTTCCTACAATTTGATAAAACTACACTCCGCGCCAAGAAATATCGTACTCTTGTATATGTAGTGTTTTTGCGACGTGTATGTTTCAACGAACGTAGTATTTGCGACATCCGAGGTTCACACGCGAATTTCTGCTCGGCCCCTCGAATCTTGAGATTGTAAACGTTGAGCATGCATTCAGTGGAATTGATCAAAAGCAAAAAAGACCAAATGAAGAAATGTGATTCTGGCAATACGATGTCAAAGAGGAAGAGCAAGTAGGACACAAGAGAAGTCGCGCCAGTCAACTGTCTACCGAAGATGAAAAGAGTTTGCTCGCTCAATATCAATTCGGTGTGATATGGTCTGACGTCAGGCATGCGTCGTATTTGTCGCTAACAAAGCGATTTCTTGGGAATTTGTGAAGGTCATTCTTAAGAAAATGTTCCCTCCACCAATTGGAGGCACAAGGCCGCTCAAGCTTGTGCTTAGAGTTGGCACAAATCTTTGTATGACCCTCATGGACTTGAGATACCTCTGGTTGGTGCATATACAACAACACGCATGATCATGCAATTCGTGTATTATCACGATCTCCCTCGATATAGAACGTCGTGCGCTGACACACATGCAATGGGTGACTACAATGAAAATGTGTTGATGCAGACATGGATGACTTCACTCTACAGATAAAATCTTAGAAGACATTCGAGAAGCTAATCAGCACTGAGATTGTCGTTTAACACTATGGACAACAGCCTCAGTAGCCTCAAATGGATGCGAACAGCAACCTGAACTCTCCGTCTTTATCGTTTTTAAACGTGATGCTCCCAGAGCCGCGGCAATACCCTCGTCCACTATTCTGGACAATAAGCGACATTATCACCATCGCCGTAACGCTCAGGGTGCAAAAAACAGGTGAGCAGAAATAAACATCAGGGCTCTCTGAAGTCGGGCACCTGCCGGGAACACGTCAAATTGAATTGATCGAACTGGCGAACAAGATCCTAAATTTAAAACTTTATCATCCAAGTGTTGCTAATACTAGCTGCTTCACAACACCAGTACGGATGTATTCATTCTAAACCGGACCAGGCAGTACTCAGCAGTGGATCGTCGACAACGAAATAATGCGTATCAAGATTTGTCTCCAGTATATCGTTACTGTCTTTCAGCTCTTCGTTCGTAGTGTGTACAGACTGCAATCGCTCGACACCTTCATCTCGATATGGTCGCTCAATTCATCACCTTTTGTTTGGCACCTGAACCCGCTCTTCACCACCCTGGGTCTCAACTTCGATAAGGGCTTTCACGTCCATCTCATTGCATCTGATCGCGTCGGGTGCTCAATCGAGAATATGCATATGCTGCATAGTTGTAGCAGACACGTCGGTGACGCCTTTGATAGTTGCGCCAAATTCAGATGTTTCTGCTGATGACACGCGAAACTGAGATCAGGAGTAAACTTCTAAGTTGGCAAAATGGAAGCTTGATAATAACATGCAGCTCCATGCACCACCCGCATCGATTATCACACATTGGCGCGTCTGTCAACTGAGAGAGGAATATCCTTTAAAAACTTTCACCGATCCCGCAGCGCAGTGTTGTGTTGTTTTGAACGATGCTGAGGTGGATCTGCCGAAATCATTCGGGTTTAGAAATCTCGCTTTTTTTCTTACCGCAACGGACTTTGCATTTTTCCGAGGGTTTTGAAATCTGATGCCATTCGAACGTGTAACAATCACAAAAGTTGCTGAGAAATACCTTCACTCGGTCCTTATCTGGAGTTTGCTACCGCTGCTACCATGTCGACTGCGGTAAAGTACCCTTGCGTTTACTATAGAATCGCCAAACATATCAAAGCCTTCGGCCAAGACCATGTCCATGTCAAATACGTACTCTTAAACAGCTACCACCTTTCGTGCTTTGAAGATGACCATCATAGCTGACACTCAAACCGTTCCATTCACACCATAGTTGATTCACGAGTCGCTAATTTCTTCTCCTTTATTCACATGGTCGTGTCTGTGTCCGGCCGCTTCTTTGGTTCGTTATAATGATCTTTTGTGCTCTCTCAAGTCCTTCAATCATTGATCCCTGCATATACCAGACGTCGATCAATTCATGTTTCCTCTCTCTATTTTGTCGATGCCGAGGTCACCGTAGAATTCGTCGATAAACTGCCTCATCATTTGTGGAGTCCTCCGAATTAAACTATTTCACTTATTGTCGTGTTCAATGTGCTCAAGAATGCTGCATAATCTTGATCGTCTTGAGAGGATCCATAGCGTGAGACATGCTACGAGGTAGCATGTCCAAGATATAACCCCGTTGGTTAGGCTTGACGCTGGTAATAGAGCGACTATTGGCAGGACCGTACCATAAATGCGATCCTATCCTGCAATAGAGAAAGCCAGAGAACTCTTCTATGCACGTCAAATTCGTTTACGAGCTACTGATAAAGATGTTCAAGATGGGGTGGGGCATGGTACAGGAACTTTGATTACTATTGCCGAAAGGAAGAGTATCACGAATGAAACTCTGCGAGACTTTTGCGTCGAATGGGATCAGGACCTCGAATCACTAATTAGCGATATACGACTTATTGAGCGACTCACGGTGCATAGTTTCGAGATGTCACAAACAGATGAGCGGGAAAAATCTTCCATTTCACAGAACAAGCATGCAATCAAGTACTCGACTCGTGTTCGGGTACGCCCAAGGTATACCTGTACCAGAAAGCGCAACAGATCACGCTCTAGTATAAAAACTGAAAGAAAAACTGTCAAGCAATCACCCGACTCGCGCAGTGTTGCTGATAAAGAAACCTTACACAACGCAGCCACTTGCATTCAGCGATCATGGCGTAGTCGATACAAAATTGGACAAATCTTTGAGCTGTTTTTGAAGGAGAGAAATAACATACTGCAGCACCGAGCATTTAAACGATGGAATCAGCATGTATGGGATCGCAAATATTTCCGAAAGAAGTGCGATGAAAATCTGTACGAGCTGAGTCGTACTTCAAATTTCAAAATTCGAGAGCGTGCGCAAGATCATCTACATGTAGAAGGAAAATATGGAATGGCGAAGTGGTATCACAATAGGCTATTAAAGTGTATGATGTGGAAAATATGGCTCAAAGCATGTACAGATCGGGAACATCTACCGTAAAGATATAGTGATCAGTCTCGGAGGGTTCCGAACGGAAGCAAAGATCCCAGCCGTGGCTCGCCTTTACAAGAATCTCATCATTAATTTTTCAACACCTTTGCTTTTATCTCCAACTTATTTGCTATAGTACGTCAGAAGAGGCAAAAATAATTCCTGATTGACAGTTTTGGAGTATGAACAATATGTTCTTCAAACGTGTTAGGCAAGGTTGCGGAAGCTTTTACACCATATCTGATACTTTCTGAAACGCTCAATATAAAATGTAGTGTCACTCTGTTATCTCAATTAAGCGTATAATTCAGTTCCTGTTGTCACTGTAGAACCTTCGAGATAAAGACGCAGAAAAAATATAATTGTGATCAACACTTTTTCTTGAACACAAAAAGTAGGTGGGTCGGGCTTAAGACCGACAACTAGGCCAATTGACCGTCCCTCACACTGAATAGATTGATAAAATAACGCTACATATTCACATACAAGAACACATTGATGGACTCAGGGAATGAAGTGGCTCTAGACGAAGCATACAATTTTTTAGGCTTGAATGTTTTGTACAATTTCTTTTACGATCAGTAGCGATCTAAATTACGTCACGCCGAAGATTACATAGACCAATTGATGTAGGCGTACCAGCACCGAAGTGCTTTCATCTAGATCTATGGGAAGCTCCCTCAAATGTCAGATGCATTCATCTATAATCCGCTTTGTAATGTGACACTATTTGAGCCCGAAGAATGGGTCTGTAACTATCGGCGATACATTTTTTGCTTTCATGATGCTGCATTTTGCTGCTTCAGTTGACATTCTATGCTATAACTTTGGAATCACTTCAATGGGTGGATGCTGCACTCAGAGTATTGTAGAGTGCCCCTAATTGAAATGCGTACGCTCTTTTTTTGAGCTCCTGGTCGAACCAACGCATTTTAGTGCATGAAAGTATCACCAATGAAGGAGCTAAAGCGTAGAAT
>CACSLJ010000359.1:0-24281 GCA_902706625.1 Albugo laibachii | reverse complement strand
GCACTCGTTCTGCTTGATTCCAGTCGGCTGTATCGTGTGTGGGGGCAACCAACCAAAAAAACAAGGCATCCAACGTGTACATGACACGCAATCGTCCGAGAAGAACGTGTATTCCGAGCAAGTTGGTAAAGAACGGATGCTGAACCACCTATTCCTTACTGCAGCTAGGAGATTCGTCGCCGGTAATGTAGCCAAAACCCCATCATGTTCAAATCTTAATAGCTATGTTCGTATTCGTGTTGTTATATTCAAAGGGGAAATTTAAAATGGTCCTGTCAAGAAAAGCATTGGAAAAGTTTGGAAAAGTGTGTGGGGAACTAACGAAGATGTATGAAAACTCAATCGACATCACGATTGTCCAGCTGAATGAAGAGAGTAATCCGGCTTCGATCGAAGAAATGGTAACTGAGGTAATGACTTTGAAAGTGGCAATGGGTACGTGTGAAACCATGTATAAAATCCTGAAACGTATAAACTTGAATGGGTATACCTTGAAGAGTAAGTCACTAGGGTCTCCTTGAATTCCCAGAACTCACAATCTTCTTCTTCTTCTGCAGGGCTCGAGAATGACATCGATAAAGCGACCAATCGGAGCGATAAGATGAGAAGGATGATACATTCTCGGTTGATCCAGACAGAGAAAACAATCGAGGATAATGTACCATTGGGTTATTCACCTCCCGTTTAAGAAAGTACGATAAAAGCTACGATCGAGCTTTTTGCCGAATTGAGCTATCTCATTCTCAAGCGTGCTAAAGAAAAAGTCGGCCGAATAAGCAAATCGTTCATTGATTCACGTGTCAGAGCTGATTATATTCGAGCCAACGAAAAGGAAATCACTGAAGGTGCTGCGAGAGAGTAGTTGCTAATTCATTTCCCGTAGAATAAATCGTGATTGGATGAAATACATATCCTCTTTACGATCGATCTGTTTTTTGATAATTTTGCCTATTGCTCGCGCTGGCGTTACCTCTTACTACGAAGTACCTTACACTTCCCATTCCAGGAGCTTCGAAAGTCATGCTCTTGAACTTGCGAATGATCCCTGCGTCAAGTGGTTGCAAATACGCTGTGGTGTTGGGAGGGTGCTTTTGGATCTCAACGTGTGTGAGCGTCTCAGGAGCATGATGAGAGGAGACGTTGTCAAGCAGCAAGAGAATCTTTCTGTTCTCTGACCGCATTCGGGCATCCAGTCGGGTCACCCACCCTTGAAATAGCCTTTTGTTAATCCATCCCTTCGGGCTATTGCCATGCTCTAGGTCCAAATACTCGGCACTCTTAGACTTAAAGCACCTGGACTACCGTGCTCTTCCGACGAATAAGAGAGGAAGCTTGAGGGAGCCGTCAGCACTGAACCCGATGGCGACTGTCAATCGCTTCTTCATCGCTTTCCGACCAGAGATCCGATTCCTGGTGATCGTGGACGTCGGGAATGCGTAGTAAAAATATTTGTCCTCATCTCTATTTAGGACGTTACACCTCTCGCAGCCTCTTGTTACCTGCTTCAGACAAACTCGTCCCGTGCTGACCGTTGTGTCGCTGACCGTGCTGGCTTCCCCGTGTACTCTCTCTTCCACGATAAACAATTCCTTTTCTGAAACTTGAAGAGCCAACCCGACAAGAACTTTATTCCCTCAATTCATTCAGCCGCCGATGGTGAGGCGCTCAGCAGCAGTTCAGACCTAATCTTGTGGGCCTTCGCGCAAATCGTGTCACCGTTTACGAACGGCACTTTAGACGCTCGCATTGAGCGATCCACCGGACGAGCTCAGCCTCAAGCTGAGGGAAGCAAACGGGTTGCTTGGTCTTCCGCGAGGTGTTCAGGACCTCGCCGTCTTTGCTTCTCAGCGCGTCCCAGAGCGTGGAGATGGGGAGACGACGTGGGGGCTTGAAGTGTTCTTGAGCCCACACGCACACCATGCGCTTCGTTTGCTCAGCGTGAGCAGCAAGATGCTCGCGGAGCTCTATCTTCTGTTCCTAAGTCAAGCGTATGCGAGTCTTCGTCGTCGACATGCGCTGGATTTCCATGGGATGTTTATGCTTTCTTTGCAAGCAATGGCGCACGCCAGAGTTTTGACAGGACAAAAATGCTTGATATTTAATAAGTATTGAAAGAGAGCGGTTATACTATTTGGGAAGGCTTTCGGTAAGGGGGGGGCTGTCTGTACTACGGCCACACTCCAAACTGTTGGATGAAGGGGGTTGGAAGAGGAATTGGTTGGCGGCACGGCAAAGGAAATGAAAAGTACGTTTATTAGGTTTTAGATTGCTAACTATAATAAATGTAACATTAGAATCTTCAGCATGGCCTATAGTGCCCAATGTGGCCTACACCATCAACACAAACTACTACGGCCGCAGTCTCAAATTACTGTACATTGGGTCGCTAATACAATTATTAGTGTAAGATCAAATAGAAACCTTTGCCTAAACAGCTATCAATAGCATGCTGCTGGCATGAACATTGATGAGAAATTAACACTGAAACCGTTATAAAGTGCTATGCAAAATACTAATTCTTCTTGCAAGCTACGAGATGGACAACAAGTTGTTCACTACAAATGTGATCGTGAAGGCGTAGATTAAAATCTTCACGGCATTTCAAAAGAAGCAAGGTTGCGGAAGGGTAAATGTAGCGTTCTTGTTGATAGTCTTTTCAGAAGAATTGGAGACAAGTTAAGTATATCTCTCAGCAACAATGATCACTGTCATCTAAATTAGACTATCAATGTAACCCTTAAATCAATTTTAACCCTAAGTCGTGACCTTAAAAAGAACTAATAATGACCAATCTGTGATCTTAGAGGACTACAATACTTTTGCATTGTGGCCGTAGTAGTTTGGACTGTGTGTGGCCTTAGCGGCTTCCTACAGCAAAATGGCTTGTTACCTACAACGTAGTACAGGCACCATTCTCATTAGTAATCACCAAATTTGGGTCCAAAAAGAATTTATTCTGTTAAGGAATGCAAAACTCTCAGATATGAAAGTATAGAGGGAACTAGCGAATGGTATGCGGTTCGATGGGCAACTTATGCATGCCGATGACGAGCTCGAAGACATCTTCGATAAGTATGCCATTGTGGCGCCAGCAGTTTGCTACTGTTGCTTGTGATACTTGCGATACTGCGCCCAATCCTCCTGAGTCCAACGCATCGCCACCAGAATGCTTATATTGAAGAGCTGGTCCCAATTAATATCGACGTTCTCCTTTCCCATTCCGTCCACTTGGGCAAGCAACTCGTCAAGCTTGTCCACCACGTAAGCATTTCTGATCTTGTTCATCAGGCTTTAGAATGACTGGATGATGCCTGCATCCTGTGGTTGTAGGTGTGCACTTGTATTGGAAGGGTGGAAGTGGAGTGTAACGTTTGAGAATTGTTCGCTCAATAAGTATGGCGAGGCGTTGTCGAGAAGAAGGAGCACATGGCGATCCAAACCCTGCATCTTCTCGTTGGACTTCACCAGTCATCACCGGAAAATCGCAGTCGTCATCCACCCTTTCGAAGAGTTGGCGTAATCGACACCGACTTTGCTCGCCGATTGCGAGTTGAAGCACCGAGGCTGCCTCGCTTTCCCGATAAAGAAAAGTGGCAGCTTGCAGGAACCCTCCGCGTTCGTAGTGATCACCCCCGTGAGCCTCTTCTTGATCTTCTTTCGCCCTGAGATGCTTAGTTTTTTCGAGGAGGTTGAAGGCGCCATGCAGTAAAAATAAGCGGATTCATCCATGTTGAAAATGTCGCGAGAGCTGTATTCGCTGGTGATTATCTTCAAAGCCGCACGACCTTCCTCGACGTCAGCAGCTCACGCAGATGCAGCCTCCCCGTGTGCACGCCGTGGTTTCAGTCCATGTCGCTCCTGCGGTTTCTGGAGCCAGCCATCCGAGAACACCATGCCCTCGAGCCTCACGTTGGGAACGTAGGCAGCGCCTCGCATGAGAGTGCTACGAATATTATCCGCCTTCACTCACATCGTCGCCCACGTAACCACCGGCATCTGCAGCAGCTCGCAGCGGTTGATCCAGAGCACGAGAGCGTGCTAGCAAGGGGAAGCACACATAGTGATTTTTTTGCGCGTAGGGTTGGCACGCACAGCGTTCTCAGTGACAGGCTTCTTGAATATCACCAGCAGCTTGCGTATGACGGTTCCTTTGGAAGCTTGAATGCCAAGCCAGCCCATCTACTCAGCGCGAGCAGCGACAGTTTGGGGTACTCACTGTGGTGCTTGCACAGCACCAGCTCCTGCTCCACTGTGAGCCGTACGCGATTGGAGGCAGTTGGCATTCGTGTCGCTCAAGTTGTGTCGTGTTTGCTCTTGTGTTGGCTTGTGGTGAGCCGATGGCGTCATATAAACTTCAAAAAAAAGCGACAAATGTGAAAAGTATCATTTTTTTAGGAAGGGTATGTATCGTTATTGGTGGTTACTAATGAGTATGGTGCCTGTTGATGTACGACTACCCGCGATATCTATAATTGAAAGAGACTGTAGTCTTCCAGGAGCCGATGCTCCATGCTCGTCAAGGTCGAGTCTGGAAGCAGTACTTAAGCTCTGCCTGGGAATGGCACCTGTGGTTTCGATACGGATTCAGAAAATGGGTAGTGTTACGGGCCAAAGATATGCTTTGCCTGTATACACTTTGAAGTGGTGAAAGATTCCGTTGTATTCGCTCATCCTTGTCGAAAAACCTGCGTGACTTTTCATGATGGCAATTTATCTGAGTCTGACATCACGTCGTGCTCGCGATTGTATCGACGTCTTTCACCTGTTATGACGCGTGCATTCGGCCTTTAGAAAGAAAAACGCCCCGTTCATTGTGAACCTATCATGCGCCTGAAAGAGACGCCATCAAACACCCTCAGCGGGACAAATTAGTTTCGCTCTACATGTAAAGTGCTCTTCGATGAAAGCGTTCTGGCAACCGAATTAAAATGAACGGAGAAACAATGTATCAGGGCATTAGAGAGCCAAAGGAACGAGCAATCTTCTTTTGTCAATGATTTCATCCAACTAATTGGTGGAGAAACCCCTAAGGCTAATTCTACGTCAGGGCAACTTGCTTATCACTCTGCATACAGCTAAATGTACAGAGTTCTGATACTTCATGAAAAGATACAAAAAGGCCACCTCTACCGCCCAAGAACAACATGCACAAGAAATATACTATACAAGAGACAACTGCTCCTGGGGGGGTTCGAACCCTCGACCTGCGGCTCATAAGACCACCGCTCTAGCCAACTGAGCTACAGGAGCGTGGATAATGCAAACTACGTGATAATTTAGATCAGCTTGTTCTATCATTAATCAAGATTGAAGACGTCACCTTTGAAATTGTGAATTGAACAGCCGAAGATAATAAAGCTGCGTTCGGCAGCCTTCCACTTATATAAGATCTCTGAAATGCAACATACCTGCGGCGTGACCGGAAATGAGCTCTGCCAAGAAGGTGCCATAATACGACTTACGGAGAAGTAGCTATACGCAGTAGGTGCTCATTCATGTCGCTACCAATCCCTTTGCCCAACTAATAGTGCTGAAGCCTTTATAAATCGTTGTATTGCATAATGAGGTCACGGAAGGCGCACGTCAAAAACACTCATATGGTCTTTACAGCACGGGTGGTGTACGTAAATGTTTGGACAAGTGGAGGGGATGATTGCACCAAGAATAATTCGCTTCTCATTCTCTTTCCATCAAAGTAAAGTCCGGGAAAGAAGAGCTTAACGTCACTGGCGAGCAGCGCAACTTCACACGCTATCTCGTTGTGAATGTATCAGCTTCATGTAGCTAGTTGCAAGAATTG
This sequence comes from Albugo laibachii, assembly GCA_902706625.1. Lineage (NCBI taxonomy): Eukaryota > Oomycota > Peronosporomycetes > Albuginales > Albuginaceae > Albugo > Albugo laibachii. The sequence continues at coordinate 18,481 of CACSLJ010000359.1, read as the reverse complement.
TAATCAACCTTTCACAACCAAATCATATTTGAATGAGACTCGTTTCAATAAGAATAACATGAATGACCTCCGCATCCAGAGTGAAAATGGTTTCATTTTGGTTCATTTACTTCGTCAATCTTTCCTTCTTCCGTTTGATCATTGCCTTTCTTAGAAAATGAAGGCCCCTCGAAAAAGTCCTTCATTGTCTTACTGCTTGAGCTATTCTTTTCTAGCTTTTTCTCCGACATGTCCATCTCTTTCATGATTTCGATATCGTCGCGTAACCATTCCAAAACACTGCATGAATGGATTGCTTGGATAACATCAGCAGCCTTAATTTGTTGTCGTTTCCGATATAGTGTTTGCTCATGGCTTTTTTTCCCCATATATTCTACAAAAAGTTCCTTGGAATAGGCGTGACTCTACAAATTGTTCCATACCGGCGGATATGATTATACCGTAGCTTTCGAAATTGCGACAAGAGCTTCATTCGAAATTTTGTGAATACTTGGATTCTGTTTAACAATTCTCTTCACACGCGCTATTTTTCAAATCGTAATAAGTAGAGTTTCGGTACACAAACTGATTGAATCATCTCGACCTAATGGGTAGACAATGGCGTCCGGACTGCAAGCTTTTTGTTCTTCCTTCAACACATCTTCTGAATTCTCTTCTTGCGCTTTCTTATAATCATCTCTCGCCAATTTAGCTAACGCATCATATCGCTACATATTACATTTGTGAAGATTGTCGTAATTTTCGTTTAATCATACATCGTCCCCACCTCTCGATCTTCCGAGGATAAAGCCTTCCATTTTTGTCCTGTGATCTTTGCTACATCTCCAACGGATAAACCTGGTGTTTCCTGTCGGATCAGCTTGCGTTGATCGTTGCTAAACAGTATATACGAGCTCTGTGGCTTCTTCATCGTCCACGGATCTGTTTGCACCGATGCTTGATTAAGTACCGAACCTAGGCTCTGGTACCGAAAGCAGCATAATAAACGGTGATACTCTACAACAAACCAATGGGCAAACAAAACTCATCGAACAGAGATGCAACTGTAGAGAGCAGCTCCATCGACCAAAACAATCAATCTCGCGATTTGAAAGCGCTTGGTAGTGACTTGGTGGGTATCATCATCGATGCGGTCATGCTTTATGGTGTATGGGTCACTTCAAAATACATTTACAAGGTCAGAAAATCAGAGAAAATCATCTTGCAAAAATGTCAAATAATCTCTGTCATTTCTAGTCCATAAAACCTCGCATCGACGAATTAAGACAGAATGGCGGTACCAGAACAAAATTGCAGCAGCGATTACTCCGATCAGGACGCGCTACGTTCCAAACCACGTTTCACGAGGATGTTATTGCAGGCGATATCGTCGATCCTTTTGATATTCCAGTGACTTTTGACGACATTGGTGGGCTGGAAAGTCAAAAAAGAGATATCTATGACCTGGTGATACTTCCATTAAAGTGCCCACGTTTTTTCAATACGCGTGGTAAGTTGCTCTCAGTACCAAAAGGTATTCTTTTGTATGGAAAACCGGGAACCGGAAAGACGATGCTCGCAAAAGCAATCGCAAAGGAGTCTGGCGCTTTTTTTATTGATCTCAAAATAAGCACACTGATGAGTAAATGGTTTGGCGAATCTCAAAAGCTTGTGCGCGCAGCTTTTTCATTGGCTTCGAAATTGGCACCATGCATCATCTTTATCGATGAAGTGGATTCTTTCATGGGGAAACGAGGTGGTGCATCGGATCCGACTTATTCGACGATGAAAACAGAATTTTTGGCGCTGTGGGATGGTTTTGCAGAAATTTCGAATGCGGGTCAAGGATTTGGCGTGATCGTATTGGGAGCGACAAATCGTCCGTTCGATGTGGTAGGTCAATTCTCTGTCTCAAACAACGGAATTGTGCTCAGTTCGCTGTATAGGACCCTGCATTTCTGCGTCGTATGCCTCGAACATTTGAAATTGGGCTACCGGATCAAAACCAACGAGAAAAGATTCTCACACTACATCTTCAGAACGAAGACGTCGACTCCGATTTTGATTTTCGACGACTTAGTCTTGATACAGTCTCGTACAGCGGGAGCGATCTAAAAGAGCTATGTCGTGCTGCTCTCATGATACCTCTTCGAGAGTGTTTGGAAAAAGCTGGAAATTCCATCCCAAAAGAAGACGACTCTGAAGAATGTAGGATGCAGCTACGCCCGCTGTCGTTGGTGGATTTCAAAGAAGCACGGAACATGGTTCAACCAACTGGAGTGTCAGCGTATGCATACGAATCGGGAATTTCGAAAGAAGACACCACACCATCCGTGAATATGGATGCATTTGCTGCCATCATGGCAACCGGACTTCAGCAAATGATGAAGAATATGCAACGACCCAATTTTGAATAAGACAGATCTGCGCGTGTTTGCCACATCATTGTATTCAGTGACCAGAGTCAACTCTACGGATTTTGTAGAAACAGACGTTTTCTCAAGCAAACACTTTCTGGGGATGAAATTTCAATTGGTGAGACTCCGAGAAGTTGAGCTGGCTTTGAAGAACTGTAGATGCGCACAGCGTATCCAGGCTTGTGAATTGTATCTGCGCCATTTTGGATCAATTTAATTGGGAACTTGACAATATGATTCTTCCAATACATCGCTGATAATTTTGACGGTAGCTCCACTTTATGCAGATGCTCCATCGCCTTCTCGATGGAAAATATGGCCGAAACGTTATGAGAATTGAGTTCCCATTCTGCTTTCAGCGCTTCTAATGTGATGCTGCTTTCGAGATCAAAATTACTGCTTCGTTGACGCAATAAACTAGCAAGAATTCCTCCAACGGCTTGGCCGCCTTCGTTTTGAAACCCAGCCGGATCGACTGCATATGGATGGAGAAGGATTTCGCCGCACTCTCGGGCAATCGAACGAATATAAGTTCCTCCTCCGCATTTCACGTTGACTATTGCCTCTGGAAAATCTCCTGGTGAGAATTTGAGCATCTGAATCTGATGAATCGTGACCTTGCGTGCTTGTAAAGGTACATCCTTTCACATCGTTAGATACTCGACATTAGAAAACCTAGTACAAGCGTACCATATTGCGTCGAGCCAAGTCGTAAGAGCGTCGGCCGTTTATTTTGATGGCACTCACACGAGGAGGTATCTGCTCAATGTCTCCCACAAAATTCTTTAAGGCTTTTGCGATGGATTTTTGTGAAAGCCACGGGATCGCACGCTCTGTCAAGATGTCTCTGTCAATGTGCTCAGTATGTTGCCTGGTAGGAAGCGGTTTGATGACGTACCCGTCAATATCGTCAGTGGCTGTCGTAACTCCGAAGCGGATGCAGCCCGTGTATTCTTTTTCATTTCTTAGATACTAGAGGATCTCTGAGATTTGACACTTAATCAATAGCGATACTACCTGAATGAATCGTGTGGCTCGACCGATTGCAACGGGTAAAACACCCTCTGCAAATGGATCAAGTGTCCCACAATGACCTACTCGACGATTTCTGATTATCTGGCGCACTGTTTCGACGCAATCGTGTGATGTAAGTCCTTTAGGCTTCCTTAAATTGAGGAAACAGCCGCCATCAAATGCGTCACGGATTTTCATTGAAATGACATATCATTCAGCCAATCATAGCTAGTATTGATCAGCCACAGTGCAATGATTGGTTATCTCCAATTTTCAAGCCAATCACACGTCGACAATCTGAACTCATCCAAGCGCGAAACCAGCGGCATGTACGTCCTCAATGTCGCTGAAAAGCCTTCCGTTGCGAAGGAAATATCGTCTATTCTGTCCTCTGGAAGATCGAATAAGGTGTTTAATCATTCCACCTACCATAACGATTCTTGTTGTTCTTCCTCAGTATCTATATCTAGCGTTCAGGTCAGTCCAAATACAACCCGATATTCGAGTTCCCATACGAAATCCGCCAGCAAAGTGTTCAGATGATCTTTACATCCGTCATCGGTCACCTGATGGAGCTCAATTTCACGCCAAACTACCGGTAGACCTCTGCAATTCGAACTCATAAGGCTCACCTCACTCATGCGCTTCTAAAGAGGTTGGCACTCTTGCGATCCATATGAGCTATTCGCGGCACCAATCATCAAACAAACAAAGAACGATCCCAACCAAAAGAAAATAGAGAAAACGCTACAGATAGAAGCACGAAAGGCTCAGGTTTGATGTATATCATGTGTATCCCGCTTGACATCTCATCGGCTTGTTCCATCGTCCTGATACAGTGGCTCGTGCTATGGCTCGATTGTGATCGAGAAGGTGAAAACATTGCATTTGAAGTAAAGAGCATTTGTGAGAATGTGAATTCGCGACTCAATATATTTCGGGCCAAATTCTCGGCTTTGATCCCGCACGATATCAAGAACGCGGTTCAAAATCTCGGCATGCTGAACCAGAATTTGTCCTTAGCATGTGATGCAAGATCCGAGATCGACCTTAGGATTGGTGCTGCATTCACGAGATTCCAGACCATGCGACTTCAGCAAAAGTTTCCGGGAATACAGAAAGATAGAGGTGTCATCAGCTACGGTCCATGTCAATTTCCGACGCTCGGATTCGTCGTAGAGCGACATCTCGAAATTGAGAATTTCGTACGAGAAGAATTCTATCATATTGTCGTCGTTCACTCTCCTTCAGAGCCTTTAGACAAACGTGCGAGTACAAAATTCACGTGGAAACGGCAAAGGTTATATGACCGCTTATCCTGTCTGGTCATCTACGAACTTGTTTTACAGAATCCGATCGCCACAATCAATTTTGTGGAGAAGAAGGCAACTTGGAAGCGTAAGCCTTTGCCACTGACCACTGTGGAACTTCAAAAACGAGCTTCCAGATGGCTTCGTATCTCGTCAGAGGAGACGATGAAAGCAGCAGAGAATCTCTACAACAAAGGATTCATCAGTTACCCGCGTACGGAGACCAGCAAATTCAAAGAAGGAACCGATTTGATCAATCTCATCAAGCTCCACTCGAATCATTCTAGCTGGGGTAGATACGTAACGGAAGAGCTGATTCAAGGAAACAAGTATGAGCGTCCCCGGAACGGTACTACAGACGACGAAGCACATCCGCCGATTCATCCGACAAAGGCTGCAGAACTCAATTCCTTGAATGAAATGGCCGAGAAAAAAGTGTACGAGCTAATTGTCCTCCACTTCCTGGCCTGCTGCAGTAAAGACGCCAAAGGCTTTCAGACAAATGTTACGATGCAGATGCATATGGAGGAATTCACAACCTCCGGTCTGATGATCACAGAACGCAATTATCTTGAAATATATCGCTTTGAAAAGTGGTCGAATTCATCAATTCCAGTGTACGCACTACGGGAACAGTTTATTCCAAATTGCATTCGCATGGAGTCGGGTGAGACCACGCCTCCTTCACTGCTTACAGAAGCAGATTTGATCGCCAAAATGGACTCGAATGGAATCGGAACGGATGCCACCATCGCTGAACACATCAAAACGATCTTAAAGAGAGAGTACGCTGTCAAGATCAATGGTAATATGCACTTTAAGCCCACCCAGCTTGGCTTGGCATTGGTTCAAGCATACGTGCAGATGGGATTCGATTTGGCCAAGCCCAGGCTACGCGCAGCAGTGAGTACACTCGAGGCTTTCCATCCTCCTTCTTACGCCAAAATATGAACTTTAGATGGAAGCTGACTGCAAAGCTATCTCGAGTGGATATAAAGACCCCAAGACTGCCATAGAAGCTTGTATGCAGCAGGTGAGGCCTCCTCGCTGTTTTGGTACAAATCTGATGGATTCCTTTGTAGATGAAAGCGATATTCTCAAGCATACAACAAAGTGCGAACGTGTTTGATCAAGCTTTTACCCAAGTATTCCGGCGAAATGAGCCAAATCTGGATAGCATTACAAGCTCTATATCCAGAGCTTTGAGCTCCTGCGGAATTTGTGACAGCAAAATGATACTCCAGCAAGTTCAAAATCGATCGACGCAACTGACATGTCATACATGCTGTCAGACTTACTTTCTACCTGCAGCCCAACAAATTTCTGCCTACAATTACAAGTGTCCCCTATGCAATTTCCAGGTGATTGAGATGATTAAGGCCCCTGGTTCCAAAGTATTCTTGTGTCCAAAGTGCTTCCAGCCGGCTAGAGCATCAATGGATCCCACGAATATCGACATTGAAGCGTTGGATGCGCTCACAACACCTTGCAATCGTTGCACAGCCTCAAGCTGTCCTCTCGCTGGAGATAGGACTCTTTCTACCAGAACTTTTCCAGAGAACAATGACGACGATATCTCGCACGATTCATCATCGAGCAGTGTTCCCAAGTGCACAAATCACCACATTCCAGCAGTGCTACGCCAAGTTCGTCGAGAAGGTCCCAACAAAGGACGATTCTTCTACGTATGTAGTGCACCCGATCAGTGCGATTTCTTCGAATGGAAAGATGCAGCGAGTTCGATATCGAGCGGTATCAAATGCCCAGTACACGGGGAAGCTTGTGCGGAGAGAACCGTAAAGAAAAACGGACCCAATGTGGGTCGGCAATTTTACACTTGTGCTCGTGCTCCTGTGGACAATTGCGGCTTTTTCGAGTGGAAGGAAAATGTCAATGTATCGTCAAATGCTCACACGGATCAAGAGAATGTCGCTCCCTCAACCCCCCGGTGCCACCAGCATCAAATTCCGTGTGTCTTACGTACAAGTTGCAGAGCTGGAGCTAATGAGAATCGCTCATTTAATGCGTGCAGTCTACCGCCTAATCAAAGCTGTGGTTTCAATGGATGGAGCGATGAACATAATGAATCGAGTACGATAGAGAAGGTATGTATCTGCAAGGAGCAAGCGCGACAGCAAACGTGTCAGTCTGGGAGGAATAGAGGCCGCAAGTATTACAAATGCGGTCAGACGGAAGCAACGCAACAATGCGCTTTCTTCGAATGGATGGATTAAGTGGTGGTACCACACCATTTGATAGAGATATATTAGCCAATTGAGATTCAGTATGAGTGACCATGGACAGCAACCGTCAAAGTCAAGCGCCGAGTCTTCAGACGTACCAAATGAATTGCCGTCAATGAATGGAGATTGTGTAGAGAAGCCTGTCTCTTGCTCCATTGCGTCAAATTTACGTAAAAAGCCTTACAAATTCACATGTAAGTCGTAATATATTCATAACAAATGACAGTGTTATTAACTGTTGTTATTCGATGGCATTAGCGTATGTGAAAGAAGATCATGGAAAAGCGCTTTACTGTGTGAGCTTTTGTCATGTCGCTGAGACGTATGATCAGGTTTTTGCAGCTGCTGGAGGCAATAGAGTGCGTTCTATTCACGTGATGACCTTTTACTCACATTAGAGCATTTCTTGCTTCCTTATAGATCACTGTGTATGAATGTCTTCCAGACGGTGGATTAGATGTGTTACAAGTATACAGTGATGGAGATCAAGAAGAACAGTTTTTTATCATTGCGTGGACAATCGACATGTTGGGTGGGTCCCCACTTCTTGCAGCTGCAGGGTATCGAGGACACATTAAAGTCATAGATTGTGTGACACAATCTATTCTAGTCGTGTTATCTGGCCATGGAAACTCCGTCAACGAGCTCAAATTCCACCCAGTCGACCCGAGTTTGTTGTTTTCAGCCAGCAAAGATGAGTCGATTCGTCTATGGAACACACTTACTGGAGTATGTGTCGCAATATTCGCCGGGCATTTAGGTCATCGCGATGAAGTTTTGAGTCTCGATGTTCATTTAACTGGCGCTTGTTTTGTATCTTCGGGGATGGATAACACAATCAAAATCTGGGATCTTGAAGACTCTGTTGTTCAAGACGCTATCGTACGATCTTATAAAGAGCCACGTCCAAAAGATCGTCCTTTCGACACAAAACTGATTCAATTCCCAGCATTCGCGACCAGCCGAATACATGCCGATTACGTCGACTGTGTGCGCTTAATCGGCGATTTGATCCTTTCGAAATCGACAGAAAACAAAGTGGTCTTCTGGAAGCCAAATCCGTCTCGTGGTAAAGACGCTGTTACAATTTTGCGAGAATTCCAGCATAAAGACGCTGAATTATGGTTCTTAAAGTTTGGACTCGACACACAATTGGAAGTGTTGGCTGTAGGCAATAAGAAAGGCGTTATCAGTATCTTTGATGTGGATGCGGAATCAGATCGACCAATTTATAAATTGAGTCACTCTCGGTGTAAAAGCACAATACGTCAGACGTGTTTTAGCCGCAAAGGGAACACGATGATCGCATGTGCCGATGATTCAGTCGTCTGGCGCTGGGATTTGGAGTAGGTTTTGATTGGTACATATTACATTAAAGCTGTATATTTGTTCAATCGATCACCTTGAATGCACCATATTTTCAACGAATGGAATCTCAATTACCCCGGGCTTCTGGCGAGTGAATGCATCGCGTCATTACCTTGCGCTTTCGCTTGGAGAATGAAACGTAGGCTAGAAAATACAAAAAGATCGCATGATGCGCTATTGGAAAGTACAGCTACTGCGTCTAAACTTGCTAAATTGGACAGTAGAACAACGGATGCATCCCATAAATCGGAAGATCGCTTTCGTTTTGGTTTTCATCGCATCGCATTGAACGAAGAAACTATGAGCAAGCGCTACTTTGATAGAAATGCAAATAGAGAGAACAAAAAGGACGCTATGAGCTCGATAAGTCTATCAAAGTGGTCGCTAGCGCTCGCTGATCCAAATAAAAGCATAAAAAGCGTCGCAAAACCAACGCCAATGATCAGATATGCAACCTCCGCTACTACTGGAGCTGGTCAATCACAACACAACAAATGGGGAAGTATACCAAACGAGTTAAACGTATCTACTACTAATGAAAACTCGGCCAATGTGGAAAGCGAAGGCGATGTGAGAAAATGTATCACCTCGCGAATTCGAGAACTTTTGGACAAAAAGCTGGGGGCACAATGGATGGATGAGATGACGGCGCTGCTACAAAATCGTCCGAAAACAAGTCGATATAGCAGACAACACCGTGTAGAGGGACAGATGAAGCTTATTGAAGAGCTAAAGACAGCATTATCGACTTACTGTCAAGTTTTTGAGAATGTGAATGATATCCTTGAGGACTGCAGCTCTAAAGAGATGGAAGAGCAGGTTTCTTCAAAGACACGAGTGATGGAGCTGGAAAACAAACTTCTTGATGCCGATGAACGTACAGCTGCTATTGCGAAAAAGCTGCAAGTGTATGAGCGGCAAGAATGTCTCAACGCAAGTAAATTCGCTGAATATGATGTGAAGGTAAAAGAGTTTGCCTCTAATTCCAAGAAGCACGAGCAAGAGAAGAAGGAATTGGAGATCAGCAACCAGCTCTTACAGACCAAAATGCAAGCGTGTGATCATGAATGCGAGAAACTTCGACTAGAGCTCAAAAGTCTTCAGGTCACACTTTCCGATCGAGATTTTCTGTATGAAGAGAAGAAAAAAGAAATGCAGCATTTCTATGAAAAATTCGATCAAGCCGAAGAGAAAAAGTGAGTTTTTATCGCTTTGTGATGTCGGCATACTTAATCCAACTTGAATGTCGTAGAAAATCCGTCGAGTTGGGAGAGCTGAGAGAGCGATTGGATGAGTTGCTGCGAAAGAATGCGAGCCTGACGAAAGAAGGCGAAAATTACAAGCACCAAGCTTCCATTGCAGAAGAAACTGTGAAAAACGAGCGTGAAAGAAGAGCTCAGGCTGAATTAGATTTATGTGCAGTCAAAACACTGCAACAATCGCTTGACGAACGATTGAAAAGCGTAACCGAAGAATCAAATGAGTGGAAATCCAAACTAAAGCAAAAATGCGAAGAAATGAAGCACGTGATCCAAAGCTTGACCGACACGCAAAAGTTTGTGTCATCAGCGAATGCCAAGCTCCAGACTGAGAATGAAGACTTGAAAACAAAAAACTCGACTTTGACTGAAGATATAGCGAGACGCACGCAGGCGGAGTCGGAATGGCTTGTCCAAATGAACAACTACAAACGAGCTGTCCAGGTGAGCCGAATCCCGTCGGGTATCCTTCGGGTCAGCTGATCCATCTGTAGGAAGCGATTCAAAGTCGAGAAGAAGCGCTGGTCCTCGCTGATGAACAAGACCGGAAATGCAAAGAACTGGAGATAAAGTATCAGGAAAGCATGCGTCAACTTGATATGAGCGCTGCTGTTTGTGACTCTCTTCAGAGTCAGCTTCGGGAAATGCGCACGGAACATGTGGCGGTGAACGCTCAAATGGAAGCGGTCAAATCGGAGATGAAACAAGTCGAGTTGGATCGACTCAACTTGAAGAAAATGTATGAGGAAATTGTTGCATCTTTTGATGCTCGCGTTCGAGAAGCAAAAGCTCTTGCAACCGAACAAGTTGAAACTTTGCGAGAAGCAAAAGTGAGTTTGGAGAGCGAAGTTCAATCTCTACGCAGTCGGGCCACACATGTTCAAGATGCCGACTTGGAAGAATTGTGTAAAGTGAAGAGAGAAGCTGAAGTGCTTCGACTTCGCTTGCGTGAGCATTCGACCCAAGGCTCTGAAACACTTGCTGAGAAAGATGCGTTGATCAACGAATTGCATGAGAAAATCCGGAATGGAGAAAAGCTTCGACGATCTCTGCACAATGTGATTCAGGAACTTCGAGGGAATGTTCGAGTGTATGTCCGCACCCGACCATTTCTTCCGTTGGAAGCTTCCCAGACCGCATCTACCGCAGTGATATCACATCATGGCGATGGGGAATCTCTGACACTTTTACGACCTGCAAAGGCTCAATGTGGCGAGGAATTCGATTCATACGACTTCAAATTTAATAGAGTATTTCCGCCATCTGTCGGTCAAGACTCTGTCTTTGACCATGTCTCTGAATTCGTGCAATCATCATTGGATGGGTACCACGTTTGCCTGTTTTCGTATGGTCAAACTGGTTCTGGCAAGACGCACACGGTATCCAGTAATTCTCTACAAGCTTTTACAAGCTCTTTTGTGGTGATAAACTGTTGACGTAGATGCTTGGAAGCGGGAATGGCCAAATGCGAGGCATCATTCCGCGCTCTATCGACAAAATCCTGGATGAATGTCATCGGCTGCGAAGTGAAGGATGGATCTACACCACCAAAGTTTCTTTTATGGAGATTTACAACGAGACAATCCGAGATCTGCTGGGTTCATCCAAAGACGCTTCCATGAAATTCTCTATCCGAAAAGATGCACACGGAAGCTTCAGCGTTCCAGAACTCACACTTGAAGACGTCACAGTTTCCAGTCAAGTGGAATCGTTAATCGAAAGAGCGAGTCGTGCGCGAAGTGTTGCGAAAACTGACATGAATGCTCAATCGTCCCGCTCTCACTGTATTTTCACAGTGTATTTGCATGGAGAACAGACTTTGAAGAAGATTTCTTTGGACGGTCGACTGCATTTAGTGGATTTGGCTGGAAGCGAGCGCTTGTCACGCTCTAATGCATCCGGAGCTCGACTCAAGGAGACGCAAGCCATCAATAAAAGTCTCAGCTCATTGACCAATGTATTCTCGGCGATCGCCAATAAATCACCGCATGTACGAGCTCAATCACGGCTTCTACTGTTCCTTTGCTCACTTTGCTGCCTTAGATTCCATTTCGCGATTCCAAGCTCACATTCCTCCTTCAAAATTGTTTGGCTGGAGACGGGAAGACGCTGATGATGGTCAATTTGTCGCCAACAATGGACTCTGTGCAGGAAACGCTGTGCTCCCTGCGCTTTGCACATAAAGTGAATCAGTGCGAACTCGGCAAAGCCAAACGTCAAATCAAAAAAAAAGTCTAAGTTTAGAAAGTGTTCTCCATTTCAGCGAAAATGGGTCCTAAAAAAGTGGCAAAAAAGTCGAAAGAAAAAGGTACGAGTGATTGTGATCTTGACGATCGCATGCCTGACGTCTGGGTTTTTTTATCGATAGATAGTAATGGAGTTTTGGCACCCGAAGAACAGGCGAAACTACTGGTGTGCGCGAATCGATCGCTGCAAATGCAACTTGCGGAAAGACATGAAATCACGGTGAAAGCTGTGGAAGCGAAACGCGAATTACAAGTGCGTGTTGCGGATTTGAAGATTGGATTTGAGAAGGAGCGAGAGGATACGTTTGGCATCGCGCAGGATATGACTCGACAGTACAAAAGCATGCAGGAAGAGCTCTTACATCGCGTGAGCACATTGGAAAAAGGAAAAGCTGATCTTTATGATCAATTAGGTAATTTTGTTGAAAGGGAATGCCGCATTTGCGAGTTTTGAGAATATTTTTATTAGAAGGTGCGCGTACCGCATTTGAAGCAATGCAACGGGAAAAAGACGACATCATTACGATGAAAAACGAAGAGATTGAGGAATTGAAGGGTAAAATGAACGATATGGCTCATGAATTCAGTGATATGCTTAAAGAAACGCTGGGGAAGATGCGAGAGCGAATTGAAATAACAGATACAAGCTTTCAGTTTGGTAGCGGCATTCCGATGATGCGCCTATTGGAAGATATCAACACGAAGGGCTAGAATAATAGCCAATGTGGTTGCTTGGACGTGTAAATAATAGGGAAAAGTATTGGTAGAAATTCAGCAGTATTTGAGTTTGCGACAGAATGTCTTTTGGAATGATTTCTGGCGATGCCGGAAATATGTCTCAGAAAGCTGTGCAACTTTTGGCATGCTGTGAACGATGCCTGATAGTAATACAGATTCATGGGTACGATATGTCCCTCCGAAGAGTTATGGAAAGCAAGTGTACCCAGTGCGGTGGGAACATTACTATGCCGGATGAAGTCTTGGAAATGCTGATACTGTATGGACACTTCATTCCAGAGCCAGTAGCTGCAGCGATTATACTCGGTATTATTCTAACAGAGCCATCACTACGTCCAGACTTTATCGCATCAGCAATGAACGAATTACTGACACCACTACAGACAGATCATGTGTACGATGTCGTGGTACCAAAACGTCGAGAAGGGCTTGGAATGTCACTGCGGATGTATTGTAAGTGTCATGCACTACCAATTTGCGTATTTATACATACCGTGTATCCTAGGCGGTGATTTGGTGGTCGGTGGCTTTGTAGATTTCGATGATAATACGGAGAGTCCAGCGGTAGCAGCGCGGTGCATTTCAGTCGGTGACAAATTGGTTGCTATCAATAAGAAATGTATCATTTCTTCCTCATTTGAAACCAATATACGCATGCTTTCGCAAGCCGCATCACCAGTGTACCTCACCTTTCGTCGGGTCCAACCTATTCGTATGTTTTAGTATTAGAAACAATAGAAACAAACACATTGCGCTTTTTCGCTTAATTCCGATATTCATTTCGTACCTTACCGAAGAGCGTGTCAGACAATCATTCTGAGAAGCATACGCAATGAACGCCGACAAAATTCGCCGATTGGAAGAGAAATGCAAGCGTATCGAAGAAGAAACCGATGAGGAATTCGTGTTTGGATATGATCAGCTTGTCTTTGTTCGACAGAGAGCTGTAATGCATGCGTTTGAGAAGTTTAAGCGCAGAATGGAAGTCGCGCGTCATTTGTATCAGTACGAATGCGACCAAACACATCGGGCGTATGCATCCAAATGTGCACAGCATAAAGAAAAACTGAAGGATGGAATCATTAAAGAAATCGAAGGACTTCAACAGGCACGTGATGGAGTCTCTGTTCTTGATCGAAGACGCACAAAGCGGCAAACCGGTGGAACAAATACAATGGCACTATCCAAGCCTTTGCAGAACAACACAAATGCAAGCACAGAATCATCCCAGAACCTCAATGCGATCTCCGACAGCGGTAGAACTGCGCATGAGGCATATTTTCCACCATTCAACGACAATCCGATGGCTGCTATTTATGGGGAAGAAAAATCTAATAGTACACTTGAACAATTGGAAGAATCTATATCACTCAAATCGGAGCAAAGCGAACAGAAAGAGAGAAAGAACCTTGACGCAATGTTAGGTATGGAATATGTCTTCGCCCCGCTTCAGGAAGAAACTAGCTCTAAAAATGTGGAACAAGACCTTGCGGATATACGAAGATGTGTGGAGTCAATTAAGAATCGGAACGTGAATAGATGATGTGAGTAGCGGATAAGAGTGGAATGTGTCATATGACTCAATATGGATCGTATGGTGGCAGACATGCAATCAGACATTCATGCTATGGGCATCAATACTGAGCAAGTACTACGCTCAATATATCATGCTATAACAATGGCTTAAGCTCCTAGCGCGCTGAGCCACCTACCCATCAGCCCTTGTATGGCAATTCATCGTATAGAAGTCAGTAGACCTGACACGTGGAAGATCAATGACAAGTTGTGCGACCTAGCTAGAATGGTAGGATTTGGCTTCTCTTCCAGTCTACCTATGTGTCAACAGTACCCACTTCATTTTTGTTGGAATGATTTCTTTGCACTACATCGACACGATGGTGTGATCTCAAAAAGTTTGAACCAGCAAAACCACTCGACTGCTTCCATTAATACCGAGGAGCGTTCCCTCAATACTTCATTTAGAGAGCGATCCGCACTGCACCATATCAGATTTACCGGTCTTCAACCTAATTTGGGTAACTTTAAGAGCACAACATTGTAAAAATAAGCTAACTGGCAGATTGAAGTACCTGATGCCATAATAAGAGAGTATAAATCAGAAGCTGGGGGTTTCACACAGAAGCAAGAGAACTCTCTCAAGGATGGGTAGAGATCGGCTGAAAACGACAATTGCCATTTTGAAGTGCGGTATCATAATACTGGCCAGGTGGTGTGTGGGCTACACAGATTTACGAAGCTCATCACAGAAATTCGAAGTTGAATTGTTAGATTACAAGGTAGGCGCTGGAGCTATAGGGAAATTACAAAAATAGCTCTTCCTCAAAGTAAATGTATTTCATTGAATCGCGGTTTATTCTGCGGGAAATGCAGTAGCAACTACTCATTCGCAGCATCTCCTGTGAATTTCTGGTCCTTGAGTAGTATATCCAGCTCTGAAATGTGGATTAATGATTCATTGGCTTATTTGAGAGGCTATTTTCATAGGAGTTTTGAAAATTGACTTGCTCGATTCGATAGCGTCCTTGCGTGAAGATTTTCTCGTACTATCTTGAACGGAAAGTTCAATAGCCATCTTAACATTTAGCTTGGTTGACATTTCGTCGATTTCCGCATCTAATGTAGAAACAAGTAAGGTTATTGGATATTCGTATTTATCTAAGATTTCGGAACCAGGTCTGGTACAATCTACAGTGGAATATCGTGAGTTTCAGGAATATACGGAGACCGTAGTTCCTTACCCGCCGAGGAATATTTACCAGAATTTATACCCCTAAGGAATTCATACATTTCTGCATTCAACTTCTTTACCGCATCAATATGCGTGATGAAGACTTGGTTCTTAGCAATCGTCGAAAGCGACGCATGTTCATCACTAGGCTTGCTCTTCAGCCTTTTTTATTTTTCTTAATAATTTGAGTAGTTGAGAATTGATTTCCTCAATTGTACGCCATTTTTCAATTGCGCCAGGGATACTGCCTTTATATCCAGATATGTCCACGCGAAGGAGGACATTAGTGTCATGATAAAGATACGATGGATGCATGGCTACATACCCCTACATTTCTGTACTGCATCATTAAATCGCTCAAGCAACTGGATTTCGCTAGACTTTAAATCCAAATAAAGACCCAGTTCATTACAGTAGTCCTGCATCTGTTTTTTGGTTGGTTGCCCCCACACACGATACAGCCGACTGGAATCAAGCAGAACGAGTGCAAGAGCCAGCGTTGAATGGTGATACGAATCATTGGAGATAGGTCGTTATTTAAGCAAGTAGGGAGTGGTCGAGAGTGAATTCGAACGTTAGAGCGCTCATGCTGGCGGATTCTCTTATCGAACGATTAAAGAGTAGGTAGGACATAAGAGTAGGTAGGACATGTAAGCATGTTCCATATTAGGAACCTGAAAAAGGAAGTATAGTAAAGCCTGTATAACATTATCTTCTCCGGACCGTGTAAGCGTTCGTTCGTTTAACCGGTTTGAGACTCCTACCTGTAATGTGATTTTTGGTCTTTGTACCGAGTTTTGACTGCGTCAGACACGAAATCTTCGCAGCTGTAAAAAGAGAAAATACAGAGGTAATAGCAGGGATCTCGCATCAAAACCATAATGGTCAAATGAAGTAGCCAATGCTTTCAATTTAGTGTTGTAGTCCCGCTATTTTCGCTCAGCTCTTTATGTAACCACCTCCATCTACTGATAAATGCTCACACTTGATCTCTCAGTTTCCAACAAGCTTCTTAACTGTTTCCCTCACTTTACTGGTAAAGTCTCACCTCCCACGTATTTTCCTTTTTTTCGAATCATGTCGTACATTTGTTCCGTCATTTTCGAAATGAAGTCTCACGTCACACTTTATACCGTTTGTAGTCAAGTAAAAATCCTGCAATCGTTGGTAACAAACTCTCCCATCAAACTTTATCCCCTCTGTTTCTCACTCAAAATCCTGCAATTGTTGCTTCGCCTTGCTGATCAAGTCTCACGTCATACTTGATCGCCTTAATCCCCCAACCTCCCCTCAGCTACCTGATAAAGTCTCACGCGGACACGGGTATCCTCATTTTGCTATACATATCACACACCCATTCCCTCCCTTTCCTGATAAAATCCCATTAACAGTAGCTGGAAGTGTTTACGTTGCACAAAAGTACTACCTAGTGCAATTGTCAGGGTAGTTGCTATTGCAATGGGGTCAATGGTAGAACTTCTTGATCATTCCGTTTCGAGAAATCTCAATTAAATACTGTTTACTGCAGAACTCATCTTGTTCTTCTCCCTGCCCGAAGTTAGCCCCAACTATAGCTATGCTGCTTGTTCTGGTACTGAAAGTTGACCAAGAAACTCCACTAAATACCCGGCTGATACTGTATATAAATATGTGTAATCATAATGAAAAATGGAGATCTATGCTACAATTTATAAAAAGCCGCACGAAAAGTCCTCGCGTCCACGAATGAATTGTATAATCCATTTTCAGGAACAAGAGTGCAATAAAATGTGATAGGCGAGTGTAGACCACACTGATGTCCACCACCACGTGAGTGTAGAAATCCTATTGAAAGCTAGATCCTGGCTGCAGTTGCCATAGGCACACCCGCATAAAAAGACCATTGCGCGCAACCAAGAAGCCCTGCTTGCTAGCCATCGAATGCAATGGTTCGTAGATTCTGCTTCTGATGTTTACAATGCCCTCGAGAAGATCCGAACTATATTGCTTAGTTTAATAATCGAAAACTCTTTCGATAGATCGAAAAACTTACATTTCCACTATTGTATCTTAAATTCGCAACATTGTCAGACATGGCTCCTGAGAAAACGTACGGAGTAGATAAGCACATTGTATTTTTGGTGCCCGAGACAAAAGGATCCAATAGCTACAAGAAGTCACTATCAGACGGATACCAGCGGCTCCAAGCACCTTCCTCAGTAAGCGGATTCTCTGTATTTCGATTCAGAAAAATCGTTGAGGTCGGATTATGTGATATTTTCCTATCTGACGCCTCGGCTTTGACCATTTTAGTGATCATCCGAATGCTCCGATTGCATCGCCTTTGTGCCGTGGAGATATATTCGCTATATCTCTCCAACAATCGGAGGGAGGCCTCAACCTACACGTTAATCAAATGCGACAATATAGCTAGATTCTTGTATTGCCTTAAACAATAGCCTTCTATGTTTGCAAGCCAGGTGACACCAATCCCGACGCTGTACGAAATTTTATAGCCACACTTATCGATCCAGATTTATGCAATGATCCATAGGTCGGATAGAACAGACAAGAGAGTTTCCTTGGAATCAGTAAGCGGTGGACCAGTTTGCAAAAATTTTCATCGCGGAAAGAATACTGTCGAGCAATTCTTCAGCAGACGTCCTCGATGATTCGGATCATTGCTTTTCAATCCCTCCAGAAATCGCACCTTTTGGATAGCTTTTTCATGTCAATCCTTATGAGATACCGCTACGAATAGGTACGACCTCAATGCAGAAATATGGCAACGTATAAATCGATCGCATCAGATCCGTTGAATGGACAAACTCAGAAGCATGCGAACACTTTGATGGATACATGCTGTCGCTTGTTCGTTATGCACTTATTCAACAAACTCAAAATGCAAATTCGCTCAAAGCCGAGTGGCTTACAGTCATTACTTTGAATATCAAACCCATGGTTGGGATCAACGAGTCATTTGTAGCTGTAACGAGCGCTTGCGCATCTACATCTGATTCACAATTTTTAAGTTATACTGCAAGCCGATGGTCTACATCAAGTGTCCTGAGAAAAGCTCGTGGGGAACGGAACCAAGACTACACATTTCACGTTCTGCAGTGGCTTACCGCGCAAGAGAACTGAAAAATTTAAATTTGCGCTCGAACCCAACGCATCAG
>CACSLJ010000358.1:0-24322 GCA_902706625.1 Albugo laibachii | reverse complement strand
CCGGATTTGCGCTCGGCGATGGCAGCAAGAACATCTTGCTCGCTGTATGTCTTGGTTGGCGTCTAGTACAAAGGAATTGTAAAATTCCAGCCACAGACATTTGATCGATTTTATTTTAAGCGCGAACTGACCTGTTTCACTTTGCGCATTTGAAATCGGCCACGAACTTCTGTAAGAACTGGCTGCCCAATCAAAACAATATAAAGTCAGTATTCGGTTTTTGATTGGCATTTTTTTTTCTCCGACCAAAAACTGCTGTCATACGTTACTATTTCATGTAACACTGGATCAAGTGGTTAAAAGAAATGATACATTTTCGGAGTTGAACACTCTTTCACAAGCTGGCATTTTTAACTGCAAAGAAGCTGCTCAAAAGGTCAAGATTCTTGCTTCGATTACCAACGTCGGAGATAAAGGTGACCCAAGCTTAAATACAGGATCATTTGTGAGAGCTACGGGCGTTCTAATGCGTATCCTTACCGAGTCTTGTTCAATCAAAAGTGGTGGCATCACTCTATTCACTGCTTTTTGCAGTGAATAGTATACTGGAGGAGTAGACGTCGCAAATGGACTAAATCAGCAGTTGAGCGGGATGGTTCGCACGAAACAAGGCCAAGTCGAGCTAAGCTGGGGACGTTTCGGTCAACCCTGGATCAAAACTAAGATCAAGTGAATGCAAATATTTTAATCTGTGGTGGCTAATCAATACGCCCTTCAAGTGGAAATCTTTATTTTTCGACAAGTCGACGCAGGATCTCACCATCTGGTGACGTGCACATTCTGGTTGGTAGTGAAGAATATTCCCGATACACCAGGATAAAAAACGCTAGAAGCGCTCTAGTGGAGGTGAAATTTTAGGCTGGATAGAAATTTCCCGGGTGCAGCACAAGAAGGATCCAGCGTAACACTGCCATTGTGCTCGTGTATTGCAGGTAAAAATGCTGCTCGAGTAGTGATGATAGGAAGTTGGAGTGGTAATAGAGAGGCTACTTCCGACACCGTCAAAGAATAGATCTTGCTGGCGGCAGTTCAAGGATATAGCTAAAGTTACGTTGGAGGCTTGGTTCGTGCCAAAGTTGGAAAGTGGCACTGGAGAAACCCCTAATACTAAGACCGGCTCTTAATTCGAGGATTTTTTTAGCTTTTCAAACTCAGTCAAACGCTCTTCTCAAAATGTAACGCTCACAAAGGGCAATCTATTTTTCGTGCATGAAATACCGAGCTACGAGGTGGCAATTGCGCACCTGGATCCGGTGGAAGAGGGTGATGGTGTAGCCTGGTAACTCTTCATGTCATGTCCGCTGAACTGTTTTAGAGATTTCAAGTCTGAATCAAAGCTGGTAGAATTTCAGTTTCTAGTGGATTGGGCATATTACCAGACCACGAAGTTCTACGCAAGAGTGGAATATACAAATATACCGTGTTGACAGCAAACAACTCCGACTAATGACATCAGACATTCGTAATGTGGTGGTGAAGTGTGTGCGTAAGTGTGTTAAGTGCAATGGTCCTCATAGGCAAAGCGTTGCAATCATTGTATCGATTGCTGCTTTCAATATAGAGTCCTCCGGAATAATGAATGAGCATGATGGATCCATTAGATATGATTTGGAGGGAACTTAATATCTCTGGAGGATGTACAAAACGTCAATTTTATAATGGATAAAAGTGTATTCTTAGTATAACGGAATGTATACTAATGTATAGCAGATAAACAGCGAATAAGCAAGGCCCTCGTCGATTCGCAGCAAAAATTGGATTTTGATGAGGATTGATTCTACCGGAAATATAAGGTTCGTGTAATTGGAAGTCTACTGAGAATTCAGTGCCCAAAATGTGTTTTAGAGGCATATATCGCTAGTGGATTGAACGTTACAAGAGTACAAGAGTATCACTTTACGTTGTCCCTAAGCGAACGTGACTGGAATATCGACACAGCAGGTTCATGGATTCAATCAGAAGTACAGATACTTTTATTATGTTTTCAACCATTGGATCTTTTAACGGGAGGAGCTATTTGTCAAGGGGTATGGATCACTATGACATGGCGCTCAGCTGTAGAATTACACGTGATTCTCGCATTCAGGAAGAAATGTTTATGTCATTGTCAAGATGTCGCATGCTGGCCTAAATGTCACGCTTATAAACATGTATATGTGTGAAAAATCTTCTCATTAGAATTCCGTTCCGTCTGCTCCACTGAGGTGTGATTTTTGCCATACTATTTGTGAAGGGTGGACTTAAGTTCTTGTGCCAACAATAAGTACATCCCTGACCATATTTCCTACATTCGCTGGATTAAGTCAGCAAACGCTTGCTATAGCAGTGGGGGCTATCTTCTCGACTTTTGCAATGAGATGGTAGAAGACGACAGTGCACACGATGAATGGCTATCGGGCCGCAAAAAGAGCAGCTAGTCTCAGCTTAATCTAATTAAATCCCTTTCCCGAAGTTTTTACCATTGGGTAATATACATTCACCATTGATCCCTCAAACTAGAATTGGATATATATACAGTGCCGGCATTATATTAAAGCCACATTAGAGCTTCATCGATAAGTCCAATCTAAGTCATGTTTAGTGCCACACAGCTCATTCATGTTATTTAAATATCATATTTCATGCAGGAACTATGCCGAAGGGGACTTTACTCACTGAAACCGAGAAGACCGTAATACTGAATGCATCTTCAGAGAATTTGTCGCACACAATGATTGCAACGCTGCTGGGGCGTTCGAGGACGGTCATACGCAGCTTTCTTGCTGACCCGGAAGCATATGGAACAAAAAAATCGCCCGGAAGACCGTCAAAAATGTCTCAAACAAAGCTTCGCCGACTTTACCGTGAAGCCCCAAGGACTGGAAACTCCAGTACAAGGCTGAAACGCAGCTTGATTTGCCATTTCAGCCACGGCGTATTCGCGACTTGCAAAACGCCAACAGCGACTTCAAGTCCACTAAGCTAAACGGATCTTCACTGCGAAATCGTGTTACAAACTGAGACGAGTTATGTGAGCTGAAGCCAATGTGGATCGTGGGGCTGGTTGGGATTGAGTTATCTGTAGTGATGAGTAAAAGTTCAATCTCGACGGCCGTGACAGATTTAAATATCAATGGAGAGATGTCCGCAAGGAAGAGGACATATTTTAAGGAGGCAAAATGGAGTGGGCTATGTCATGATCTTGGCAGCCTCGAGCACGTGTGGACAGAGTGGGATCGCATGCTGAAGGGACGGCAGTCGGCCAAAGACTACGTGGAAACACTAAGAGGCTTTCTATTGCCATTTGCTTCACTTGCACGCCAACTGGATTCGTTTTCAACAGGATATTGCCAGCATACATCGCGCTACGCTGACTATGAAATGGCTTGACGATAATAATGTTGATGTTCTTGATTGGCCAGCAGTATCCCCAGATCTCAACCCTATCAAAAACGTCTGGGGAGTGCTGGCCAGGACTGTATATGACAACGGACGTCAGTATCACTCCTTTAATGAGCTCTATCATGCTAATCATCATGCCTGGCGGAATATGAGTCCAGATTACCTAAAACGTTGGTCGATTCAATAAAAGCGAGGTGTGTAAAAGTGCTAAAAAGCGACGGAGAAGCCATTGAATACTAATTCATCCGCATGCATAACGTTAGACCGAAATAAAGTGAGCTGTTTGGCTTCCCTTCTTATAATAAGTGCCGACTTGAAAATGCCGTTTTTTACTGTAAGACGCATATCGTGACGTTTAGGTGTGCTGTAAAAGCGGTTGGAATCGCATTAGCTGCTACTCTTAAACTTCTACAGTCTATTAAAATTGCAGCAGAAATGGCGGATTTTTGAAAACGTTAAGCGCAAAAATATCATGTGGCTTGAATACAAGCTGGCACTGTATTGGAGAATACCGCCCACCACTGTGATCTAGTCGCACAAAGTGGCCGTCCGTCTTCTTATTGGTGGCTGGATTGCATGGTGATGGTATGGTTTGCGCTGGTCTTGTTCTGGATGGCTATATTATTGGAGAATGGCATAAGATATCCACGCCGGGGCTGATCACATAATTGACCACAGATTTGTGGAATGTGTTCGAAGTTGTGCATCTGGTAGTTCCTACCAATCGTTTAGATCAAATGGCGCACTTCGATTGATTTCGGACATGCTATTATATCTGTGGATTCGAATAGCATCTACCTCGGCGAGACGTGATCCTCATTCGCTTGGGGTCGCTTTGCTTATATCATACCAGCAGCTGTCGGATTTTGCTTCAGTCACATCAGCCGTCAGTTTTCTTCGCGTATTCAAATTCCTTCGAAGGAATTCTACGCTAAATCTTCGGTGAAAGTCCTATGAATGGCCATGCGAGATCTAATGAGACTATTGGTGACTTTCAACTTGATTTTACTCGGCTTTTTCTCATGGGTTACTGCGCCTTTCAATCTGCATCGGAAGAATTCTCATCACTCTCAACATCGTGCGCTACATGTTCCATATGCTGGCAGGAACTCCCAAGTACTCTCGCCTACAACAGGTAAATCTACGGCTGGCTCCGCTTTTTCTAGTCACTTTTATCATTTGGGTATTTCAAGTCTTGGTTAATATGTTTGTGGTCATACTTTCATAGTATTATAAGTTCGCTAAACATACCGCGATACCAGCACTTATATGTCATTCTGACCCATGAGCCTGACAGGTAAAGTAGTGAAGGAACCATTTGAACTCTATGAGCGGATGCATTGTGATATCTTCGTTGTTGCAGCATTCATTGTAGACGATAAAAACAAGAAGTGATTGCCAAGACCTGGTAATCTGGGATGTTGATGCACATGTTGACGAATTTACTTTTGGTCAGAGCATTGATGTGATACACAATATCACTAAAAATTGGTTGGGTCAGGAGTGTCAAAAATGAACAATTGGACGATTCACCAGAGCTCCCTGATGCAATGAAAGGCTGAGTTGAGTCATTCAAGGCTATCCATTATCGCCTATAAAATATCTAGTCATGTAGCATGAAGCTTCGTCGACATTTGCATTTGGCAACTCTTTCGTTTAGCTGTAAGAAGCGATCATCCAGTATTTAGACATAAGAACCAGGCTGCAAGTACCGTGCTTTCGTGGGTGAATTCATTTTTTCAGTGAGCAATTTCTATAACTCCTCAACTTGCCGGCTACTACGTACCTTACAAAGAGAATACCACCCAACAAACCTCGCAAACTCAGCGCAAGGTTTTTTCATTTTTGCTGTCGCAAAAGATGGTTTCTATCGACATTTCCAGCTTCCCCAGCGTCACACTGTCGGCCGATTTCACATCAACGGCATCGTTTTCACCTTCCGTTGTCACTTCGAATACGAAGCCAAACCAATCCGATTCGCCGGAACCCCCTTTCACCCCCTCCGAGGAAAGTATTGACGTGGAACCTACCCCGAGTCCCACTCTTGCTGCTCCACCAAATCCTATGCAGGTTGATGACACGAACGCGTCATCCTCGTCACCTCCAATGTTCAACGAACCGGTCACGAAATCTAACTGGTCAACCTTGGTTAAGGGTCACGAAGAGATCCGCAAGGATAAGGCTGCTGCAAAAGCCAAATCGAAGGTTGACATACCTAAGCATATAGCTTCGGAATTAAAAGCAATTGACCAGCTTTTCGAGGAGGGTCGTCCGACTTGGGACGTGTTGTCTGCTCACTTAACAGCAGCAAAACCCTTTGCGATCCCAACTGCACGGCTTTCTGTTGTGTTGGAGACTGGTCAGGTGTTCGTCCACTCGCCTCCAGCTCATATCTTGCAAATGTTCGCTCGCGATCACGGCAACAAGATCTTAGGCAATCTTTGAGCCACCGGTAAACTAAGTCATGTGAACAAACTGCCTGGTGGCAACCTCCGGCTTTTTCTCACAACGGAAGACGTCTACCAGCTGTTGGCCAACGACACAGTTACCCTTCTTGGTAACCAGTACTCCTTTGAGAATTCGATATTCTTGGATCGCGCTATTTTGTGGACATTTTCGGCCTTGGACCGAAAATAGCGACATCAACAATTATCTTCGCGTTCCATAGTCTGGGATGCGATATTCTATATGAGAATTATCGCGAAACAGTGGCTTCCCAAAGACTAGCAATGTCCATTTATCGAATGTATTTTCGCTCCACCTCCTGCCTGGCACCTCTAATTGTATGGGCAAAGGTCTGCGAGCAACTATGTATTGATGGACGTTACCCACTGGCTCGTGGTAAAGGAGCTCCGAATCTAGATGAGCGGCTTAGGATGGGTCAGCGCAGTGAGTACTACTTACCGCTTTCATTGAAAACTTCCAAACCGCATCAGCCGCCTCCTATATGGACCAGTCTATCGATTGGTAAAGCCCAATCGGCGACAAATCGAACCAAACACTCAGTCAACGTGCCTTTCCTGAGATCCTTAGACAGTGAGAAGAGCCCTACAACTGAAACATCAACAGCTGCGGGTTCATCTGACAGCATTCTTAAAGAAAAAGGGAGCGCACCCCGGTCTCCCCCGGATGCATCCTCAAACTCTACGTAGGACACGAATAATCCTCCGGCTACGAACCCATTAGAACCTCCTTCCGCAAAAGTCGCTCCAGTCAAAGAGAGACAATCTTGGATGTTCGTTCGTCGTGGTAATGACCGGAACCGCTCGATTGACAATTTGAAAAGCTTGGTTTACTCTATGAACAAGTAAACGCGTTTTGCATCATAAGAAAATCCATGCAATCGCAGGATGTTTGTCCGCCTCAGATGCGATTAAATCTCAATTTCTAGATGGGGTTGATGTTCGAGGTTCGATTTTTTTAGTTGCTGCTTTTGTAAGACATTTAATGCGATCACATACTTTGCTTTTTTCTCACGTGCGAGATAGAAACGTCCGAATTTGCCTTTCCTAATGGCTTCTCAATCTCAAAATCACTCAATACCAATGTTTTGCGATACGAATTCGATGCACTATGGTGGACTTTGATTGATGACGCTGTAGATAATCGCTTTATTTTAGTTTTCTGCGTACTGCGCACAGCGCTGTTGCTTGTAGAAGCGCTCGCATTCGGCGAAATTTTTATCGGAGATATCTCAGGTTCGTGCCATATGTTGGAATGTAATTTTCAAGTTTTCAAGAGTATATCCGTTAGCGTACCTAGCTTACGTACGCTTCGACATAATGACATCGGAAGCAGCGACACAAAAAAGTAATGCGAATCGATGTGCTCACGCGTCAAATCTCATCATAGTTGAAGAGCTTTAAGCAACACGTAAGAAAATGCGGCAGAATTCGAATTCAGAAAATAAATTATCAACGCGCAATCACTTTCATTCAAACGTTTGCGTTTCCAATCCGATCCGGACTCGAAGCATAATGCCTAAAAACATTGGGAATCACATGGCCAACCGGATTCAATCGATCTTGACGCAACATAAACCCACTGAAGTAGTGCAGAGTGAACAGAATGCAAGAAGAGCGATTTGAGCCCATAAGTATACTGATATGAGTGCTACTCAGCATTGTGTATCGTTCATACCAGTATAGAAGCCGGTGGTTAATTCACAATCACATGCATTCATCGTTGGTCGTGATTACCAATTTGGTTGATTAAGCCGATTTTGTTCTCAATATTGCACACTTTGAGCATTTTGAAAGAAGCAAATTCCGCGAGCTCAGAGAGTTTTTATCGAGCTTCCACGGCTTATCTTCCGGACGTACTTGACAAAGCGGTGGCTACCTATTCACTGGCCATGAGAAAGTCTCTATTCGCATAAGATTCTCTAATCGTACGTTCCGGCGTTTCGAAAGCGTTGGTAATGTGTTTTATGCTGCAGATTCTGTCCGTAACGATCCAATGCGGAGAGACCTGGTTTATTCTGACAGCGTTGGATGAGAGGAAGGCGATGAATGAATACTGCTGTTCATCTTGAGAAGATTTATCAGCATGACAGATCCCTTGGAGTAAGTTGTCTTTGAATATCGCTTGCTATCCTTGTGCCGAGTTATTTTGTATGTTTTTAGGAACTTTGGTCCAGCTGAAGATCTACTGTGCGTGATTGGACTACTCGCATCTAGTGATTGAGAGAAATGTATATGGAGCGTGGTACTTAACGGGAAAAGAAAGTAAATCGCTCAGCGATGCTCACCCATCGATGTTAAATAAGGAATATGTGTGGAAAAAAGCTCAAGTGCCCGATTTTCACGATACGTTGGCGGATCGATGTATCGAGACACATAAGGGTTGGAAAGGGACTAAAACGCATTTGTGATCTGGCTAACGTCGTCAAGGGTTCTGATGTCGAGAAAAGAGATCTGGACGCTGAACTTGGACCGCATATTAGTGAAGAGAAGCTATCGAGTCGAATTGCTTTGGTAGTGGACGAGAATCTGTGTCGAGAGATGGATCAATGGAGGTTGATCTTACGATTGGATCATCGTGAAGTTGTGTCATGACGAAAATATCGATTCTAGAGTGTAAATTAAACGACATTGGCGTCACCGTGATGTTCGCGGACTGCATGTTGCAGATATGATTTGGATTTCCCGACGTAATCGCGGTGATTCTGTTGATGGTGAGATAACTACTCATTCGATGAAGTATGAGCTGAATGTATTGAAATGTGGAGTTTGTGCTGAATGTCATCGTGGATCGAAAATAAGTTTGAGGCCTGTCGGGAGGCACAATCGATCGGAGGTATTGAAGCGTAATGTGACACCAATCTTTTAACATGCCTGAAAGATTTGCAGAGCAGAAGCAACGACTACAAGCGTTTAGGCTAAACCACGTCACTTATCCCGTCGAAGGCTCTATGGCCACGCAAATTCCAAGTCTCACGATCACAAAAATTGCAGCTACTTCCACCACTACAAAGCTTTGATCAGCTGATCGCTTCCAGGCAATCAAGTGATATATTGGATGACGAAAAGGATACAAGTATGTCTTGTCTTTGTCAGATTTGTTACGTTGAGTATTCTGAATTTCTGGATGCATGGACACGAAACATTATAAGAATACTACTTCAGTCAGAAGACTATAATGTATCATGATCCTGTATCTCCAACTATCCCAGTATTCCCCAAATGATCAACTCGATACGCTTTGGACCAATTTTCACCGCTTTGGGGTACTGTTCGTCTTCATATTCGCCGCCAATAAATGCGCTTTAAATCGGCGCAATTCAACAGCAGTCTTCACATCGACGGTATATCTGCGAGCTTAGTTTCCGAGACACGAAGATGAGGCCCATAGATCGCTTTAGGAGCAATAACTTTTGTTCGATGAACTACATGACCATGAATAGTGTAACGGTTGTTACACGTCGGTCATGTAATCGGCGGTTAAATAACGCTACGTTGTTTCACGTCGCGTTAGTGTATCGGCGGTTACCTAACGTGTTACCCGTCATATGTCGCAAATCGGTTATGGGTGGATACCCGTGAGCCCTTCAGTCGTAAGGGTCGTGCTAAGTACGAAGATTTTAAGTGGGACTTCTGTCAGCCACTTACTGTATTAGGCAGGACACTGGTTTTACTATACCAGATAGTAAAGCCTTACGTAGGAGTGTTTTGGCGAGGTTTATTTCCGAATTAATCCTTAGTAAAAGGCAGTTTTCCATTTTATTGGAATGCTATAGTAGACTTTCTAAGTCTGTTACTCTGGAGCGCTTTGTGATCATACTTTTTGCTAAAATGGTTTGACTCCTGGACCTAAATGACTCACTAAGTCTTTTTTATCTTTGATTCATTTGAGATAAGAGGCTCCCTAAGCCTGTTCTTCCTCTGTGCGTTGAGCTACCATAGCTCCGTTACAAATATCATCGCTAACTGTAATTATACAACAATATATTTGCGATGAATCGGAACCAAGTATATCCAAGTACGGACGTTTGTCGTCTAAAGCTCTTTCTTTTCATTCGTCGCCAACCCGGAGTCTTCATCCATCGTCCGTCTTTCGGTTCAACTAGAACGAGGCCAAGAATACGACAAAAAAGAGAATTTTTCAGATGTGAATGATTGGGCGAAGGTATTGAAGCGTGCCGTAAATCACATCAAGATGAGTTCCTAGTCAATGATGTACTCGAGGTTTAGACGCTTACCAATGGAGAAGAGATCGAATGGATTGATTAGAACAGCGATGATGAGTTGCAATAGACGAGTTGCTATTCGAGATAGCTTATACATAGCGATCACTAGAAAGTGGGAAAATATTGCAATGAAACCATCTTTACCACTCAGATATTAGATCGCATTGACTGAAGTCTCGCAGAGAACTTGTAGAATCGACTGTCGAGTGAATGATTACGATCAGGGCTGATAAGACAGAGAAAATGTGAAAGCTCACAATTGTGGCGTGGGAATCACGTTGTGTTCGTAACCTCTATTTTGTCCACCAGGACTCAAAAGAATGAATCGATCGGTTCCTCGGATAAACCCTTCACAATGAGCTGTTATTGCATCTATGTTTTCGTAGGATCTCATCACAGTGTTGGAGGTTATTAAGACTATAGCATTAATTTTCCGGTGTACTTTGCTCAGTGATCCCAGCTGTGAAACCCAAGACACTCCATCCAGGGTGTCATAAATGGCTCAAATAATCTTTGTAAACGTAATAGAGATCGCAAGAAGCGAGACAGTATTCACAACGGGTGAACAGTGGCATATTGCTGCCAGCTGGAAGCATTTACGTCATAACTTTCGAAGAAGATAATGAGTGGATGCAATGAGACCTGCTTTGCTCGCAATTGGAATCCAATTCCGATGAAAACTTCACGGTTACGTTGGCTGATTTATTCTTGACATGACCCTGCGTGAACGATTGAGGTGGATCTGCGATCGTCTTCAATCTTATACAACGTCCATGCTGCTTCCATACAACTTCTCGCACAAGGAAATGAAGTGGGAGAACGCTGCTACCGCTCCTTTTGCATTTCAATGACCACATTGAGCAGTGTTTACTTGTTCTTTCTGAAACGATTCCTAGGCTTGCTCCAATAGTCGCTCACAGAAGCACTCTTATTCCAGATGTGGTTCGCATCTATCACGGACGCTTTTATAGTGTTTCTGAATATACTTTTCTACAGTACATAAGCATTCAGCTACATATAGTACAGTACTACCAAGAAATGCGGAGATTGCTGCGCCGCCGAGGGACGGAATTACATGTGTTCGGTACTGGCCAAATGGTGAAAAAGGCTTGCTGTGAGCATCATCTCGGGACTCATTTCCCCTTCTGTACGACGGATATGATCTGCTCACCCACATTGCGCTCGAAAGCGCGCTTAATCCTGTGATTGTTGGTGCAAGTGATTCCGAAGCATTTACAGAAGGCTTGGATGGCATGTTGTATCAATGAGTTTCTTTATCCGCGAAAAAATGCTGATGGGTACCTATGAAGGAAGTATTCGACATGTACACTACACAATTGACCATCATTTCCTCTGTACTGGTGACTGGGATTCCACTGTACAGTTCTATAACACCCGGAAGAGATATGCGTTTGTATCGAGCATCAAGTGAACTGGAAAAGTATCTGGAATGGACGTGGACTGCAAACTCGCCGTTGTCGCTACATCGGAACGGAAAGCGGATGTCTATGATTTAAAGAAATGAAATCAGCCGATGGAAACGAATGAATTGCCACTGAAGTATCAGACCCGATGCGTGAGAATTTTTCCAGCGTTGGGCGGTTACATAATCGGCTCGATCGAACTTCGAGTGGACTTAGAGTATTTCTTGGATAGCGAAAAGACGAGACTGACGAAAATAAGAATCAAAAGCGACGAAATAACTCTCTTACGCATTCAGATGTCATCGCAGCAAATCAACCGAGATCAGGTCTTGGTGTATCCCGTGAATGCGATCGCTTTCCATCCCTTTTCGGGGCCTTTGCCACTGGAGGATGTGATGGGATAGTGAATTTGAGGTGTATTAACAGCAGGAATAGTTGTTCGAATGTACTCTAAAGCCTTCCACTTTACGACCGACAATGCGGAGATAGCGATTGCAGTAGATCAGAACCGAATTGAAATCAAAGCATTGTGACTCGTGGAATGGGACGTACTGGGTATGGAAAATGATTTTTAAATTACTGGGTCATTTTGAGGTGCCAGCCGTCATATCGATCGACTCGGAGTATAGTTTGTAGCAAGACTCAACGAGAAAGAAGGAATCTGTCGTATTTGTAGCGCTGCATGGACAGCATTATATGGAGACAAACGTGATCTTTACTTATTACAATCCTTCAATCCTGCTTGCCCTGGACCCTCGCAAAGTCACAATACGCTCAAAGTTGACAGTATCAATAGTATCGGAATTAGTGCAAATGGGGACAGCCCAAGTACGACTTACATCGGACACAAGTGATCTCTGCTTGGTAAGAGCTTTGTACAAGTTCGCTATGATTATGATGGTCTAATATCGATGCAATCAGGTCTTTCCTATAGCGGTGGAAGAAACGAGCGGGTCTGTAAGTTTTTTCATGGCCGAAAGACCCAATCGAAGCACGCCTGCGAATCTTTTGTTGCATTCGCACTGAATGTGCAGCATTACGTAGCCACAATGAAGGAAGTGGCAATGAAAAGCAGGTACTATAGCAACAGCACCTCTGCATGATAAATTATTGCAGGCGAATAACGAGTTGACTGGAGCTCAAGCCATTCTCATTTACGAACCGTAAGGAATTACACAGGAGGAAATCGATTTATAGAATGGATAAATACTATATAGAATATGACACTGGTAATAG
Organism: Albugo laibachii; assembly: GCA_902706625.1. NCBI lineage: Eukaryota > Oomycota > Peronosporomycetes > Albuginales > Albuginaceae > Albugo > Albugo laibachii. The sequence goes on along the minus strand of CACSLJ010000358.1, from coordinate 11,593 downwards.
TGTTTGACACACTAGATTGTGAACTACCGCAGTTGAAAGAAAAGAGTGCATCTCTCCGTGGATTATTCTATTCTCCTCACTGCTACACGAAAAAAAAGTGACACACGCCAACTGATTCCGACAAATGAATGGTGAGCAATTCGCTTACAAACAATATTTCGATTGGTCAACCGGCAGGTGCGATCTGGAGGAATCCAGACCACCTGCGGATTAACAAAACAGAACCATTAGGTCACCCGATATGTTATTCGTTCGCACATCGTTTTTACACCAAACCGCTGTATGATGCACGCAACGAAACCACGCTTCATGGACGCAAGATGACCGCTCAGCTTCTGTCCATCGTAAGTGACGCGACGAATCGAAGGCGAATGGCTATGGAGAATGGGATAGACCCACGACCAAATCAATGAGATGCTTCCTGCATGGAACGCTTTATCGATGGCAACAGATTTGGTGATTATGAGAAGCGTCGTGACTGGGAGGTCTCCCCGGCGAAGCTCGATGATTAACTTGTAGAGTTCGTCTTCGACGTCCTTCTTTGTGATACGTGGTTCTTGACTCAGGGTGTTGTTCGTGGGTTGCGGCTTATAGCAGTGCGCAGTTGGTTCATGATCTTGATCTACCTACGAACTTAACTCGGCGAGCAACCATGTTTGCGCGCAGTCGCCTTGATGTTCGTGCAATTGGTAGCTTCGATTGCTATTTCTAACTTATCTTTTACTGTCTTGCTAGTGTCACGCATGATACGAATATGCGATCGAGCAGAGGGGCGTGTGAAAACCGGTAACACGTTTGTGACGTGAGTTTAGCGAGAGTTGTTCCTGACCAATCACGAGAGCCACCACCACTTTCCTGTCCACCGTGGAGCTGGACCCCTTTTGGAAACATTTCAAGGGGTCCAACTCCGCAACGAATACGGTAATCTGCCGATAACGTAACTTGACATCTTGCTATTAAGTGCTCATTGTATTATTGAAGAAATATGTAATCATTGACGTCGAGGCTGTTGCAGGTTTTAGAAAGCTTTTCGTGGATAGAATTTCCATTGTCTCGGATGTAATCCATTCTATCGTGGTCAAGCATGTTGTAGCTGAGTGTTCCTTCAGGGCATTTTTTAGTGAACAGTATACCATCCAGCATTTCCTTTCCCGAGCTTTCTGCCTGTTATGGTAATTTTATACCACTATGGGGCACAACGCTCGGTATTCTATGACAACCCAACCAAAAATACCATAAAAAAACCCAGCAATGTATTTTAATTTGCATTTGAAGGTTGGATTCGATTGGTGTACACGTGGAAGATCACTTGCAGGTACTCGGTTGGTGTACTATGTTGAACTATGAATGCTCTACAATTTGTGAGGTCACCTATAGACACATGGAGTTGTCTTTACATTGGAAAGGCTGAGGATTGCGTCACAGGATCTTTGACTTATGAATGTACGGAGCTTGGGAAGGGCACACCATACGTAGGAGGCGTCCAGCTCAATCGAGTGACTTGGTGAAGCATTCTTCGCAAAAGGTATTACTATCTTCAAAGTCTGTGGTGTTGCGACTCTGGACCTGCTCGTGTGCCCTGATCAGAGACACCAAGACCGAAATTGAAATACAAACTCAAGTCAAAAACTCTTCTTCATCTTATCCTGAAACTCCTCAGATCCACTAGGATCCAGCTACCTCGTCCACGCAATCTTCGAACAGCTTTAAGCCATTTTAACCAATTGAAGACACCACACTGCCTCCAAAAATCGACTTCAAATCACTTGAACCCATGATATAGGTCTATACCATCGTCGGAACATCGCGAGCCATATTCTTGAGGGGCTCCCAAGAAGATTCCATATCCTCTAGACCCTGCCATTTCACGAGCAACTCCCAATGCTTTCCTTTTTCATTCCAGCGATGGTTTTGAATTTGTTCAATCAACAAAAGCATATCTTGGTTGGCAACATGTTGCTTGAACGTTTTCGTGACCATAAGCTTGGCGTCTCGATAGAAGTGTAATCGCGAATGATGTGCTTCTCGCCCTTCCCCCGTCAGCAAATGTCGGATGCGATACGAATATTCGTAGCAGGCAATAACTTGAAATGGGCCGATCCAATTCACTTGCAACTTGTTCTTGGGCAACATCGTATCAACTTTTGACTATAAAACATAATCTCCCTCCATTAATTCGCTTCTTTTATTCCCCTTTTACTTTGCGCACTCAGCAATCGACGCTTTTCCTTGATATCGTTTACTTCACGATGCATCTGTTGGAGTAAAGTTTTAGCGATTCCATATCTTCCTCAATATTTGCCATATCCAGCACGACTGGATTCACCATATCTTCAGGTAGAAAAACCCGGTCAATAACCGACAAAGACTTCATTCCAGTTAAATATTCCACAGGCGTGCGCATTCCAAGAGGCTTTACAGGTGTCAAATTCGGATTTGCCTGCAACGTCATCGTAATATCGGCGACCTTCGAATGGCAAGTTCGTTTCCAATAACATGGCATGTATGACTTAAAGCAAGTCTCGGCTTACACGCTCAAGAGATCCATTTCTGCAAGGACAGTACGCCAATATAAACTCATGTCTAGTACCGCTGATACAAACCATTTCATCAAGTACTTCATCCTTGAAGTGTGATACAGTATCACTTATCCACAAACGTGGAAAGCCAAAAATTGAGCTCCACTCCAAAATAGCATTCGCAACATGTACCGCGCAAGCAGCTTTAGCTTTCCGTAGAAAACAAACATGACTAGAACAATCCTTTAGAACCAGTATATACTCGTATCCCGCCACACTTGGTCCAATGTACAAATAATCAAAATGGAGTTCTTCATTCCGATCCGGTTGTCTTTTCGTCAACGCCCACGGTTGAGGAATTGTTTACCTCCTTCTGTATGTAAGCACACAAGACAATCGTTGCAGAACTCGGCGCATTTCTTGTCTAGATTGAATCGTGCTTTGAGAATTGTCGATAAAGATTGACACCCACGATGACCTTGAGCTCCACAATGCCCCAATATCATCAGACTTGTTGTCGTCTCGACATCTTTAGGAGGAATCCATATCTTTCCTACTATTTCCCACAATAAAGTGTTATTGTTTAAGACAGCACCATCAACCAAACCACCCTTGTGTAATTTCTGCGTTTCTTCAAAGATTCCACACCGAGAAGTTCCATATCACCAACACCCAAAGGATCCAACTGATCATATCCATCCATGACATAGTCGGTACCCCGTTTTACACGGCGAATCGCCCTCAGTTCTTCAAGGGGTTTGAACCAACGCGACAATAAATCAGCCCACGTATTATCACGACCATTTATATGATGAATCTCATATTGATAGGAAAATAATCTCATTGCCCAACGATTCAACTTACTGGTAACGTGACGCTTAACCGACGCATCAGGCACAAATATACGAATCAAATTTTCATGATCACAAAATAACTTGAAGCCATATTCCTTTGTAAAAGCTAGTCGGCTCTTCGAATAGAAACGATGACTGGATAAGCTTCATATTCGATGATGCTCCATTTCAGCTCAGCACCATGGAAACAGCCTGACAAAAACAATAACGGTTCATGGTTCTGTTCATGGCCGTCAAGCATATAATCCCAAACTTTCACCTGAGTGATGACTATGGACCATCCATAATCGCATGCCTCAGTGAAAACACATAATACGGCATCCTCGCATTCATATTCAAGCATCACGCTCTTTTTCAGGAACACATTTACCTCTTCATAGCAACGCAATTCTGATTATGATAACTCCAATTCCATCCGACCAGCGACTTGTTTAGTACTTTTCGTCCCAGCTAGCTTCTGCTGTAACAAATCTGGTAACGACTTCACCACCCGTGCGTAGTCAGGAAGGCAATCTCTCATCCAATTAACTGAATAAAGAAACTGCTGAAGCTCTGCCACATTCTCAGGTGGTCGTAACCCAACTAGCCCTGCAATCCGAGCAGGATCCTGTTTTATACCCTATCCATTGTACACCTTGCCAAACCACGTGACCCCAGATAGGAACAATTTGCTCTTCCTCACATTGATCCTTAATTTCTTGTCGTCTGCTATATTTGATACCTTTGACAACACTTCAAAGCATTCCAAATCGTTGTCAGCAAATAGGAGAATATCGTCGATCCAAATAAGGAAGTTCACATTTATCAGACTTCGGAAACAGTCTGCCATGCATCCCTGGAAGTGTAAGTCTGAGTCCATAGATCTTTGAGGCACTCTAAGTGGAGTGTAAATACCAGTGTCTGTTGCAAATGCTAAGATTTCTGAACTGGATTTGTGGAGGGGTAATTGCCAAAATCCAATGTGTAGATCCAAGACTTTAAACCGAGTTTTCCCTTTCATGTCCAGCAAACGAGTTGGCATCATACCACATTTCGGTATGATCAGCTTATTCACTTCCCTGTAATCGATAGTGAGTCTCCATTTACTGACTCCCGGCTTCCTAACAGGCATGCAAGCGAAAATGCATCTTAAATTTGGATTTTTATAAATATAACCAGCGTTGAGTAAATCTCCCACCTGTTCAGCCATAACAGTTGAGATCAAAGGAGAGTGTCGTCTTTGTGCACTCCTTATATGCTGGGAGTGTTTCTTCATTTCCAATTCGAACGGAGCTACACGTGCCGCGTCCATAGTAACCATATCCGATTTGAAATAGCTTCTGTACCGATTTAATATAGGCTGCAACTTTGACAGCACAACGTTATCTGCAACATTCAACGCCGTGTCGGCAACTAAAATTGACAAGTGCTCGTCGAGTCCCATGTCACCATCTTCTTCCAAAGATTTGTCAATCCCAAAATCCACTTCTAACACTTTATGATCCTCTGCCAGATTATCCAGCTGTTGTTCCACGTCGATTCCCACTTTTTTCAACAATGGTTTGCCCAGTAGAATTTCCCATAAACCATCTTCCATAACGTAACAAGTTTCAGTTGGATAATTAACCGCGCCAAGTGGTGTGCTCAAACGTAACTTTAGTTGCACACTCTCCTCGCTGATTCTCTCCAAAAAAATGTCTCTAATTTGATAAGTTCGTTTTCTGACCCTCGTATGTAAAACGGGAATACCAAGGTCCTTTATTCTCTTAATGAGGGCAGTAGACACAATCGTGTCATCAGCACCATTATTGCGCTTTCCGGTACGACAATAACCTGTCCATTTTTGGCTTCAAAACTGACACTCCAATTGATTGGCTCATCCACTTTAGCCACTCTTTGTATCTTCCTACCCTGAAAATCCAGCTTTTTCTTCTCTGCCACGGCATTCCTCTTTTCCTCGCTCAATTCCGGACATTCGGATAACCAGTGAGCTTTTTTAGTGCCAACATTCCTTTTTTGGTTCACTCGTGACTTTCTGAACACCTTTGTATGATTTAACCTTGCCATCCTGGGCTTCAGTCATTCCTTTCTTTCCAACATTACGCGGTTCAGGATTCTTTTTTCCAAGCCTTTCATCGACTCGACTGTATCTATTTGCCAAATAAGCTTCATTAAACTGTGCCGTCTTTTCCAATACCATCTTCCACAACTTTTTCGGATCATCCTTCGCCGTCACGTCTTCATACTTGAAAATCTGCTCGTTCCGGAAACGCAAATCCATTGGTAGAATAGCCGCAATGAGAAGCTTGACGTGTTGTTTCCCATTGCAGTTGAGGTATCCAGTCAATCTACTTCTCTCAGCAGCCATGTCCACCTCTCCGAACATTTTAAGACATCTTGTTAAAGTATCTCTCTCATTCATGTCCATCTTGATACCCTTAAACACCGTCTCAATTGCACCAGAGTTTCCCACAATAGACCCATCGGCACCTTCGACTCATCACATTGAAACATCCATTTCGCCGACCAACTCAGTGTCATTGGATCAACCGAGTTTACCACCGATGTTGGTGTCACTACCGGGTTATCTGCAACCGTTCGCAGATAAGTTTCACGATTTCTCTTCCACCTGGCAAGCACTTCTCGGCTGGTGCCCACGATTCTTGGGGCATTTATAGCTTGGAAGAACGGAGTGCGAACTTTTTTCATCAAGACATCTCCGCTTTCATCCAACTTCTTTTCAGAGAGGACCCTTTCCGTTCGTATCTGCTGATACATCAGTATTTGCTTGTGTCGTATCCAATAAAACCAAAGTACTTTGTGGCGTTGCGACTTTGGATTTTGCTCGTGTGCCCTGATCAGACATCAGGACCGAAGTTGCAATACAAACGCAAATCAAAAACTCCTAATATTCTTATCCTGAAACTCCTCAGATCCACTAGGATCCAGCTACCTCGTCCACACGATCTCAAACCGCTAGACTAGGATCGAACTACTTCGTCCACGCAATTTTCGAACAGCTTTGAGCCCTATTAACCAATTGAAGACACCGTACCGATGCAGTATGCTTTTATTACCTACAGTATATAGTGACAAAAGGATCGTACTTGATCATAATTGGTCAACCAAGCATGGATTCCGTCTGAAAAGTTTATCCACGTTTCAATCCACTTGATGTGCGATTATGATTGGATTTGCAGCACTGGCGTAGCACAAATTTCCAGCTCTTGTCAGCCACGCGGAGATCGTCGTGTGTCTGTTGTCACACATTGCAAATATCAGTATTGTCGATCGAGATGCGGTACTCATCTTATTTCTGCCGCATTTATGAAGGATGGTGGACGAGAATTATTTACAGATTTGGTCAACAAAGGAGCACAAATCATTTATGCGTTACCGACCACGGATGATACGGCTTTGCATATCGCCATACGATGTGAAAAAAGACAGCGTAGGTGATCTTAGCGAGTGGTGAACTGATTCTCACTATGCACAGATAATGCGTGCGCCCGATTGACTGCACAACATCGACAAAGTTAATACGAAATCAAACAAGCGGCAGGACATCGAGATAGGATGATAAGCTACACACATACGTATTTTGAGGTTGCAAAGATCTTGCGAAAGTGTTTGGAAGACAATCATGTCACAACCTGGCTAGACTTGATGGATCCAGGCGACTTGGTGGTGGAACAGTATGGCGAGCAGAAATCGCTCGTGGAATCAAAAATGCTGCTTTAGTGATCTGCATTCTCACGGAAGACTATGCCAATTTAGATTCAGACTGGTGTTTGAAAGAGTTGGCTCTGGCAAGGCAAGTTGGCACTCCGATATTAGCTGCGTCAACTGAGAATGTCAGTATTGTTCAACTTTTGCACGTTTATCTCTACACTCGACAAGTTATTCCATTCGAGCCGGCGATTTTGGCGACTAAACGAAACCACAAGGCAGTCGACTAGTCGAGTATGTATACGATGAATTCCAGTACGCCAACTAGTTCCGTATGCTGCTAGATGGTGTACGTGACGAGATTGAAAAGAATCGAAAGAGTTTCCTGTGTCGGAATATGCGATTGCAACAGAACGCCAAAAATTCGACTATGGGACCATGATGCAGAACAGTACGCTTCTGAGAAGAAATGTGAACACATCAATGGGTTCTAGTCAATTTGTTTTTATCTAAAATAGATACAAACACGCGAGCTATTTGTTGATCGACTAAGCCGCGCTCTTACCGAAAGAAATGTGGTGTGTTATTCGGATCGATACGTGAGCCGCATCTCGGAAGATGGCGATACAGCAAATCGAATCCACGCAGCAAAGGAAGCAATCTTGGAATGTTCTTGTTTCATGGCCATTCTATCAAATCGCACAGTGAATTGCGATTTCTTGACGGATCAGCTCGCGTTTGCTGAAGACAAAGAGAAACCGATTTTACTTTGAAATGTGTTTTCATTGTGATAACATGAAGCGCATAGAAAATAGAGTGATTTGCAGCGCTGCAGTTCAGTGTAAAAGAAAATGTGTTCAAATACAAGTGTTATATTGAAGGAGCGTGCATTTGCGAGCGTGTTGGAAGCGCCAAGAAACGAATGGCTCGTATGCTAATTTCTGTGCAAGATGTGACGTAATTCTCCCGATAGAGCACGATTAGCAAAATGACGAATCAATATTCTCCGTCACGAAGTACTGCATCGATTGATCCTCTCTGCAATGTATCATCACAATACAACTCTTTGCCATAGGTGTATACTTGGTATACCTTATTTCCTATGTAGAGGAATACATTATCTTAAGACATACACCATGTAATTGACCATAAGGGACCAGCATTACGTTTTCCACATCCTCTATGTTAAGATATATGAATCGTAAAATACAATAGCTTACTTAATTTACATTAATCTGCAGAGCGCCAATCAGCTCGGCTCCAGTTTCATGGTTGTTGTACATATGGGATCAGAATATGCATGACGTCCTAATATGACGTAAGATGACACAGATGATGATGTAACAACGTTAAAGCCAATAAGCTAATTGCATATCGAATTCCGCCAATCGTCAAACAGGTATGCATACTTGTTATGTTCCCATGTATAGAACAGAGCCTGGACTAGATAATTTGAACTTAGGACCCAATTAATAAATACACTTTCCATTTTACTTTTTCTTGTTCATCATCAAAACAACAATGGCGACGAAGGCATCACCTCAATGGAGACCGCGCCTTGACGGCGTCGGCCTTCACATACAGCAATACATCATGAACGCAGAGACGGTTGACAAGAAAGTGAACGTGCTTGCCGTGCTAGAGAAGACTAAGGACATGCGAGCTACAATACTGTGCTTCCATCCGAACATATCTGAAGTCGCGTACAAGTCTAAACGGACACAGATTTACAGCTGGAAAAAAGCGCACCGTAACTGCGCGCTGCAACCCAAGCCAACAAGGGCGGCCACCGTAAGATTCGCGACAAAGGCACGGCGACCCTACTCAGCAATGAGCTGTAGAATGAGACTGTTCGCTTTGTAAAGGAATTTCAAAAAGAAGGCGTGTCAGTGTCAACAGCGATGCTGACGATAAAAGCGAAGAAAGTTGCTGCGGAGGCGGCCGTTTCCCTGTTCAGTGTGTGGGGATGCTGGGTGAAAGGGTTCAAGGCAAGCCATCGGATGAGCGTCAGACCATCGGATGAGCATTCGAGCTCTAACACGACAAGGAAAGCAGAGTTCAGCAGATCTCGATAACATTGCAACTGGGTTCGCTGCGCATGTCGAAGAAATCGTGCGACATCTCGGAATCAATCGAATATACAATGCTTACTAAACAGGTCTTAGTTGAAATGTTCAGCGCATTTTCTAATATACCAATCAAGTGTAAATACTTTAACTGTTTTCTTTGAGTACATCCCGAAGAAGACTTTGAGCAAACGAGGCGAGAGAACTGTTTGGGTGAAGTGTGGTGGTGCGTCGAAGAACCGCGCGACAGTGATGCTGCTTGGTGATTCGACTGGTCATCGATACCCACCATTTGTCGTTTTAAGACAGCGTCCGCCAAGGATCCAACGACGCAAGATGGAAACACGAAGATGCGATGGGGGTTCGTAAAAAAGGTGTGGAGCGAAATCATGCCTTTTCGTGATCAGTCCGACATGTCGATCCACACCAATGCAAAAGGTAAGTAGTCTTTTATATTGCCAAGTTATTTCCTAATTACATTTTTCTGAAACTGTTTCATGTCTGACTGTGCAATAGGCTGGTGGAATGGCGGACTGTCGGTCGAGTTCCTGACGTTCCACTTCGGTGGTAGAGCAGCCACAAACGATCGAATCCTACTCTTGTGGGACGATTTTAGTGGTCATTGGACCGCCAAAGTCCGCGAGTGCGCCAAGTTCCTGAATGTCGTGCTGGTCAAGCTCCCACCGCACTCCACCGCAGTTAGCCAGGCAGCAGATGTCGCATGGAACTTCACTTTCAAATCAAACCTGCGGCGCTTGCTGGCTGGATTACTTGCGATACCAAGTTCAGCAGTACCGCAGCGAGACTGGATCGTTCCCATTAGTGCCGCCCAAGCGTCCAACGATAATGCGGTGTTTTGGAGTCATGGGCGCAGTAGAGTAAGGAAATAGTTCCAAATGGGTACAAAAGATGTGGGCTCCTTCCTTCAGACGAATACGTAGTCGCAACGTCTTTGATAACAGCCCCAGAGAGCTTACATGTCATCCAAAAGGACATGAAATTGATTTCGATCACGAGTACGACCTGAATAATGAATGAATAGAAGCTTGTGTTTGTTTGATTGTTTCAATATGAAGATGAGCACATGCACACGAAGGTGGTCATAGCAACCTACACAGTACACTCAAATCAAAGTGCTCGTCTGTGGTTTGGACGCATTTTGATTGCTTCGTACAAACTCAACCTGAGTGTAAATGGGAGGTATTGAACGGTGTGGCACACGAAAATTATATAGTTTACTTGCACCTGCAATACATAATACTACAAATGCGCATGGAGTTACACAGCCAACCTACCCTCGGCACCTTAGGTGTACAGCTCTACATAGGAAATACGGTACTCCAATTTTCCGACCCAAGAGCGACCATTCTTTTAGTCCAAACGAGCCGCTTGTTTTCATGCCAATTTTGTACCTGCCCATACTATAACGCCAAATGTAGCCTAACTTCGAATGATAATATCTCGATCAAAATAATTGATACAAAAATTCTGATAGCGTAGAGATAGCTGAATTGCTTTGTTTAGGTGATAGTGCTCGTTTTTTGATTTACACAGTATAACCAATTGGATATTATGTTCGATCGTCATGTTTGGTGCTTTGTTCATGGCTACAAATTTAAAAATTTCTGACGAGTTGAGCCATCTACGTATTGTCAACACCGATACATCTAGTTCTAGCACAGATATAATCTTTTAGGCACTCCAAACTCAGGCAGAAGCTGCTCAAAGGACACGTCGTCTGTCTCTTTTACTTAACTTAGTTGGTCTATGACCTTTAAAATTCTTCCCGTAAGCGTCCGAATCCTTTAGAAAATTACGAATACAAGCTCTGGATTGTTGTATACGCTCTGATATCTGAGATATACTTTTTTCTCTCTTCTATGCAAAAATCTGTTCTTTTTCAAATTCCGTCAACTGTTGCTTTCAACCCATCCTAAATTTATCTACATAAAAAAAACAAGTTAAATATATTAGTTTGCGTGTGGCTAATATGTCATATTAATTTACAGTGGAACTCACTTGATCTCACGTCACTATCCTTGTTTTTGCAGTCTGGTCACAACCTTATGCACACTAGCTGATTATGATGTTTTTATAAAAAGTCTTTGAATTCTAAATCAATTTCAAATTTACAGACTGGCAATCAGTATCATTATGATTCATAGATATGATTGAAACTTCTGAGTGTTCTGACCAATTATAACTGCACAATATTGTTTTCATTGGTGTCGCGACATTTTGCACCCCGGTATATGCTATACTTTGCTACGATGAGCTGTTCAGGCTTAGACTATTTGAAGCGGTGAAATATCCGTAGGTTTGGGCCGTTTGTCGTTATTTCCTGCTGGTTTGCGTATAAGCCGTAGAGGTTCTCGAGCTGGCATGAGGGTGAGCTTTTAATCGGGTGGATCCTAATTAAGGTGCCATAGCTCGCCTAGGCTGGAGCAGGGTTTAGGGTTTTAGGGTTTAGGGTTTAGGGTTTTAGGGTTTAGGGTTTAGGGTTTAG
>CACSLJ010000357.1:0-24353 GCA_902706625.1 Albugo laibachii | reverse complement strand
CCCGATAAAGACCTATGGATTCGAGCCCACCGTGAGGAACTAGCGTCATTGCGCGCGAATAACACGTGTAGAGTGGTTAAAGCAGAGCCCAACGTGCCCCGGTTGCGTACAAAGTGGGTGCATAAGAAAAAACGAACGAGCAATGGAGAAATCGAACGCTACAAAGCAGGACTTGTTGCGCGTGGAAATGAACAGGTTCTTGGAGTGAATTTTCTTTTCATCTTCGCTGCGGTGTTAGACATGAAAAGCGCAAAAGCCATTTTTGCTATCACTTGGATTCGGCGTGGTCCAGCCAGGCATTTTGACGTGTCAAGTGCGCATGACGCGCAGCTAAGTAGGAAGGCGTGGACATAAATCTCTATATTCCCAATGGAATATATTTCACTTCTGAGGAGCTGTCCAAGAATGGTGTGATTACCGCCAAGGACCTGTCAATATGTCTGGAGAGAAGTTTGTATGGCTTGAAACAGGTGGTTAGACTATGGCATCAGCTCCTCCATGCGACTTGACGAACATTGGTTATGTGCAATGCATCACGGATACCTGTTTGTATTACAAATCTCACCTGGGTGGAACTACGCTGGTCGAAAATTATGTCGATGATCTTTTGGTGGCTGGTACTAGCAACCAGCGCGTAGATGCTTTTTTGTCGCAAATGGCATGTCTCGAGTTGAAGGACCTCAGCCTTGTAGAGAAATTTCTTGGGATGCGTTGTCATTTTGATGCAAACTTCGGCTACCAGCTTGATCACGAAGCGACATTTCTCGAATTATTGCTCAAGCATGGCCTCTACAAAGTTAATGCAGTCCGATCCCCAATGGAAGGAGAAATTCTGGATGTGGATCAACCTGGGGAGGGGTGCTGCTGCCAACGAATGGGCCTGGTACACCTGACCGCCCGACCATTAAGACATTTCAGTCGCTACTCGGAAGTTTGCTGTGGATTGCTCGCTCTACACGACCGAATATCTCTTTTGCTGTGCAACGCGCATGCAGACGTGCCCACGCACCCACTATTAGCGATTTTAAATTTGCAAAACGTATCGCTCGCTACTTGGCAGGAAGTGCTGGCCTAAAATTAGCGCTGAGATGCGACGGTGAGCCAAATTTTCCGCTACGTATTGACTCCTTTACTAATGCTGATTTTGCTGAAGACAAACAATGCAGAAATTCAGTCAGCGGTGGCATCGCTCGCATTAATGGAATGGTCATGGGCTGGCATTGCAAGAAGCAAACGGCAGTGGCGTTGTCGATTGGTGAGGCGGAATATGTTGCTGCGTCTATTAGAGAAAAAGAGCTTCTAGGAATGAAATAATTGACCGGCGAGTTTGGACTTCAAGTTACGCTCCCAATTTGCATGAACACGGACAACCAGTCTGCCAAAAAACACGTGAAAAATGAATCAAGCTCAAGCCAGGCGAAGCACGCGGATGTGCGACTGAACTTTATTGGTGATTACTACCGTAAAGGTGCTATACAATCGACCTATGTCACTACGCATGATATGTTAGCCAACATCCTGACCAAGCCTATCCCAGTGCTTAGGATTCAAGCTTTGCGGGCCGCTGTTGGTCTCAAGTAGGCACATGCCCTGGGAGGAGTGTTGGAAGATGTTTTCTGATCGAGTGGGATGTCGCCAGGTCTCCGCCACCTCGGAACTGCTTCTTGTCAGGATTTGCTTTTTGAGTACAGCAAGCGACAGAAGAGACGGTTTACGGAGCAACGATGGGACATAGCAGGTTGCTCGTAAATACACCTAGAATAACTGGTAGTAAAGACACTCTGAAAATATACCTCTTTTCGACTACGCCATCAACTTTCTATATCTCCCCAAAAATTTTCATAACAAAAGGTTTGGAATACCATGACCCATCGTTGAAGCTTTTCAGCTTTATATTTCGCAATTTCACTGTCCACGCTTTTCGGATCGAGTAAATATTTCAAATTCCTGTGATGAGTGAAAATATGAAATCCTTTCGCTCGCGGTAGTAGATACTCCAATCGCTTAAACGTCTCCACAATGACGAAAGCATCTTTCTCCACTGTCGCACAACGCATTGAGACTTCTTTGAAAGATCCACTTATAAATGCGAATGGTAGATGGTCTTGCTCGCTGAGTGGCTTCTCCAACCTTCCCAGTCTCATCTGAGTAACAATAGCTGCCCTGTGATATTGAGAGGCATCCGCATAGGCACATACTTCCCAATCCTCCTTCGGGTGCGGCATCGGCACCATTGCGCAGAGAGCGTCCTTTAACAGCTGAAAAGGCTGGTCGTGATGTACATCCCATATATATTCACCCAATCGAACTCGCACTAGCTTTCATTTTTTTCTGCTTTCCGCCGCGGTCATGGCTCGTTCCAACAAATCATGAAGAGCTTTTACTAGCTATGAGTAGTTTGGTATATTGTTGCGCATCCAATTCACCGCACAAAGGAATTGCTGAAGATCCGCAGAAGTGAGTTGTCTTCCCATTTCATATAATCCTTGAATTAGTTCGGCGAAATGACTCACTCCTTTCCCCGAGATCTTCTTTACGAGAACGGTTTCCAGAACGTCAAGTAGTTTCGTTTCTGTTCAAGCATAGACCAAAATATCGTCCAGCCATAATTGGACTCCCTGATTCAAAACGGGTTTCAACACGCTCTCAGCAACCTGCTGTGCAAAAGCTACAGCATCCGTTGAACCCATAATAACTCGTATTCCGGTATAAAGTCCATCTGGTATCACTACCGTAAAATAATCACGACTGCTTTCATATAGAGGTAATTTCCAGTAGAAACGAATGCAATCCAATGAAAAATAGCGGGTTGACCCATGGAGACTCGCGGCAACCACTTCAAAATGTGGCATTGTCCAAGCCAAGTGAATTATCAATGGGTTAACTGCACGCAGGTCCACCATCATTCAATAGCTTCCAACTTCTTTCTTTTCAACAATTCGATTCGCGCTACCCCAGCGTAAGTCGGAATTACGATACACCAAACTGTGTTTTTCCAGACTGGATATATGTTCCTTGAGGTAATCTCCGTGTAACGGCTGATAACGTCTGAATCTTGCCATAACCGGTTCCGTTCCCTCCTTTTGCTGCACCTTGAGGGGAGGGACTTTGAACGGAGGGTCCGCTGCGAACTTCAAGCTGAAAACATCCTGATACCGGCAAAGTAATGACGTCAGTCGAGATAGTGATTCTTCTTTCGCTCTTTTTTCTCCTGCTTCCACGACTTTCGACTTGAGAATTTCTGTCACGACATCTTTTTGGGCCTCAGCTTTGATTACCTCCGGCGACATCATATATGCTTCTCTTTCATCGAGGCAGCTGTTGTCGTTGGCATAGCACTCTTCGTCACATTTTTTCAGCAGACGACACGAAGAAGTGCTGTCTTCAGGACTTTCATCGATCCATGAAGCGTCCAATATGTCTTTACTTTGTCTCGCCGCTCCCAAAATAGCATCGGTGGAGTATCCCATCAGCTCCATCATACCTCGATCGATCAATAGAGTCATTGACTTATCTTTTTCGTTTACCATCACCTCTAAATTTCTCCAGATCAATGGTCCGCTCGACGTGGATATTCTACACAATCCAGCATAACCGACGCTTTATCCATATTGGCGTAACTCCGATCGTATTTATCTTCACTGGTGTAGTGAATTGGCTCACGCGAACGAATGACTTTCCTTTCAAAGCGTCCACCAGTCCCGCGGAGATGATTCTGCAGTCCGAACCGGAGTCCAATAAGGTACGCACATTTTGGAAACCCTACACGGTAGCAAAGAACTCCCCTTTTTCCTTCACCAAAGCATATTTCTTCACATTTGGAATTTCACGAGAATATCCGTCACGATTGCTTTTTCGGCTACTTAGGAGATCTTCCGCTTCACCTGGTGCGCACTGCGGGCATTTTCTGACAGAATGTTCCGTGCTCTTACATTTCAAACATTCAAATCTGCTACGCTAGGGTTGTAACACACGTCGTCCATTTTCCACTTCTTTTGGTCCATGTTTTCGGACGAGAGGAAGTCTTGTTTTCGCAGACGAAAATACTCCGGATTGGATCCAGACCGGCTGCTTCAGGTTCCCATTTCATAACGCTTCTTAATTGTCCTAGAAACAATTGATAAAACGCAGCCGGATTTGTCCTCAACAGTTTCTTGGTATCCAGATCCAGCTTGTTGATGATATTTCTTCTGAACGCCGCGGGATTTAAACCTTTCACCATCCAATTTAAGATCCTCTTTGCATTCACCTTCCCACATAATGTTACCGACCCTCCTCGTCCAATTCGCGATACACTTGGTTTCGAAGCCGCGACATGCGAGATCCGACATTCGTTATTCTAGTGTCCGTTTTATTTTTTTTCATTATATGATCCATTTTACCCAACTCCAAAGAATCCGTTGTAATAGCTTCTCTGAAATAATTTATCCAATCCTCCTCAACAAAATCGCCCGAATGTTTATCCATTTCAAATTGAATAATTTGCGCACTTGTCCAGGCATCAACACACGCCGACCGGCATAACGAAGGGCTTGTTTTGACACGTCTCATAGGCAAGTAATGTATTGCAATACGCCTGATACTTTTTGACGAGCTCGCGCTTATCCCGTGACGTCTGTCCCGTGTAGATTTGATGCTTCAATAAATGTGGTGCATTTGAAATGCGGTTATCTCCGGAAAAATCCACCATATCCTCATCTCCCGTTATCCGTCGCACCCTTTCCTCCGTCAATTTTCCAACAAACGGTCCTGCGGGATCCAATATTCTTCGTTTTAGCCGTGCGTTCCCCTCTTCCGAATCCGGCGCGATAGCTTCGAGCTTCGTTTACATGGGCTCGCTGCACTTCGTCCAACCTCGAGAACAGTTGAACTAAAGTTAACTTTTTATCTGTCTCTCAGTTCCAACGATACGAGTCACAGGCAGCTTCCGTGCTTGTAGGTCCTTCTAAGATTTGACCACAGCAAAGATCAGGCAAAAAGAAGCGTGCATTAGGTTAACATTAGCTACCGTCCTTACGCTAGCCCATTCTAACATATACACCGTACTTACGTTAGCCCATCCGAGCTTCGTACGGGACACAAGGGATGTCGATCCCATCAGAATCAAAGCACTAGCACGAAGGTCCTCCTGGTGCCGTTAGGTGCATGTATTGGCCATAAAACCATAGTGCGAATCTGCCGGTACGAGTTGATGCGGGCAGAGGAAGAATTGGCCGAGAACAATGAAAAAATATTTTTAGGAAGCAACTAAATCCGACAGGACACATCTGGCAGCTCCGGAAAAAGCGATGCAAAGTTTACGAATGATAACAGAACGAGACGGAATTTCCAGAGTCGATCGGCTGATACACGATTTTATGCTAATATTAGATGATTTTTTTTTGGAATCTTTGGATTTGAAGGAGCCAAAACTATGTGTTCAATACTTGATGAACGTAATAAAGCCGGCGGTTTTGAAAAAGACTATTGTATCGGAGCTCAGAAGCCAGTTCAACCGATAATACAAAAAAAGTGTGCAAGCATTTATCAGCTGATTGAAGCCGAGAGTGGCTGCATTCATAATGTTTGAGAATGCACTAGAACCCACTCGGATCTAAAGCGGCACACGCAGCAATCAAATTTATTTACAAGACAGACGGCAATTGTCAAGCATAGAGCACCGAATTGTGGCAACTTGTGTCAAAAGAAGGAAAATGAAACAAAATCCACGGGGACGATCACTTCAGAGTGCTTAAATCGTCGCTCCGCTAATCCCACAGTATTCAATTGCCTAGAAGCTTCCAACGATGAGGCACGGAAGCTGTGGAGAGATTTCAAGAAAACATGGCGAACAAAGACGCCGAATACTGGGAGCGTCACAGACAGAAGCTCTACACTTGCAGATTTAGTGTTTATCAAGGCTTATTGTGGAAAAGTACGAGTTGAATTGATAACGGATTATAGAGCTGAGGAGTCTTGTATTTTATTCTCATATGTGAACAGATTGAAGACGGGCAACGAAAAATGTCGCCTCGAAAAGCAGAATCCTCCGAAAATCGCCGTGGGAATTGCGGAGGATTAAATTTTGAATTGAACAAACTGCTATTATATGTTTGGAGATCCCTACACGGCTGGACACACTCGCACTGGTAAATAAGAAGTACTGGGTGCTCCCAAAAGCGATGCCAGTTGAAATAGGCAACCTACCGCTTAGCAGAAAGGTTATGACGAAACTGGGCTATAGCCCGCAGCAATTGATGGAAACGGCGCGTAAACACAACCACCTGTTCAATTTTCTGGTTAATCGGCTGAAGATAATGGGTACAATCAGGAAATCTTGCAGTTATGCACTGATACCGACTGCATCCCTAAGACTGTGTGCATAACGTCGGTGGTACGGTCTATGGAAGAGGAATAATCGTATATTCTGTTAGATCATCAGTATTCATCTTTATGGGAAGTGACACAAATTTAAGAGAATGAAGAAGTCCGTACCATTTGGAACGCAAATGTACAGGAAGCCATAAGCATGGGTTGTCCGGAGCACATTGCGGAAAAATCGGAAGCAATATTACTCGATACGCCGATAGCTACGACCAGATCTTCGGGTGGCTACAACAACTATTGCAGACTTACCAGGACAAAGGGTTGAAGTTGAATCCCGAAAAATGCTCCTGGAAAATGGAAGCGCTCTAATGTGGCAAGCCGGTAACGGGAGATGGAAATCGCCACAATCTTGATCGGATCCAAGCGCTACAGGAACTTCCTGTACCAAAACAGGAGAGGAGTTAATGCAATATATTTTAGCAGTGAAGAGGATGCGGGCCTCTACCCTGGGTATAGCAAAGTAATATGAAACCAATTATGGAAGTCATAGAGCGTGTGTATGCGTTAATGTGTGCACGAACCAAGCGACGAGTTGTCACGGTGTCTCCCCAGGCAGTGGGCTGGTCGAAAAGTGAGACCTGGAATTTATTGATTTCCAAAATAGCGTTCGCATATGATGTAAAGCTTGTTCACCTCGACCCTGATATAGAATTATGAGTGTGCTCAAAGGCCAGTGATTCTCATTATGGGGTGGTTGTCACCCAGTACCCGGTGGGCCAACAACATCGCGACATCGAGTCCTCAGATCATGAATCACTCATGTTTTTGAGTGGCTACTTCAGTAAATCTGCATCGCACTGGGCGATATTCGAAAAAGACGCGCACGATACAGTAGAGACGTGCCGAAGAGTGGATTGTATACTACATCGCGACAAAAAATTCACACTTTACACGGACCATCGCATTCTACCGTATATCTTCGATTCAGAAAGTGTCGTCTCAGCGGTCCTGAAAGACAGAGCCGGGAAATTACGGCGCAGGGCTATGTTACTAATGGGGTATCGTATTAGGCATATCCCCGGTGAAGCGAATGTGTGGGCAGATCACTATCGCGATGGGGTTCACCTCTATCAAAGATATGTGCTAATGTGATCACTGAAAATTTTACTTTACCGCTCACGGACGCGACTATTGAGTGACCTACGATTTAACTTATCAGAAAGAAACAGCTCGAAGAAGTTTCTAACACCCAGAGTGGTCCCCAGATTGGACGCTGAATGCGAGTGGTTTACGGAAAAATCGCTATGGTCGCGTGGTTATCCCTTGGACGGATACCGAACTCATGATCCGGCTGTGCCTGGTCGCACATTTTAGTATCGGCGGATATAGAGGACTCAAGGCCACGGTGGAGCCCCTGAAAGGATTAATTTATTGGCCGGATATGAGAAGGATGTGGAACGGTTTATCGCAGAATGTTTGCATTGTGCGAGCAACACTGGATATCCATTCTCTCGACCCTTGGTCGAAGCATGGCATACGAGCACACCCAATGATCTTATCCATTTAGGTTATGTTTCTGTGGGAAAGAGTGATAGTGGAAATCAGTACATCTTGGTGACTAGAGACGATGCGTCACGATTTGTTTGGCTTACCTCCTGCACGCACGCGTACGCTAAAACGGTCGTCGAGGCGTTGCTGTCCTGGTTTGCTACTGTTGATGTTTGCCATCATTGGGTTTCGGACCAACGTACCCATTTCCGAATTATGGTGATCCGGGAACTTCAATGAGTACTTGGAGCCAATCATCACTTTACAACGGCACGTTGTCCATGGTCAAATGGTTTGATGGAAAGCGATTTTTTCCTCTCCCACCGAAATCTGACCCAGTTTGAAATCGGATGATGCGCGAACTTTTGCGCGTGATGTGGGCGTTTTTGAGTGAATGGCAATGACCCGTCACACAGTGCTATCGGATAGTTCCTCTAGTCCAGTTGATCTTGAACCAGTCCCCTTCACCGATGCTCCACGGAATCGAACCTGTCGCTGCGATGACGGGCCTCACGGCTATGAATCCTGTTGAGAAATTCGTCGCATCGACTCAGCCTCCCATCCATACTACCCTTTCGGCCTTGCATGAGAGACAATGCAAGCGCGTGGAGCTACTGCAGTCTTCGATCGAGGAAATGAACAGAAAGCTGGACAATGTCAAGAAACGCCGATCACAAAACACGAAAATAAAAATGTGCTTGCTAAAATGGCAAATTTTCAGATTGGTGATTAAGTCCCTTTAGCCGCCGTCTGGGCGCACTCACGCAATAAACTCCTAACGCGATTTAATGGCCCGGGGTAAACGATAGCCGCCATCTCGCAATGGATCTGTTCTAGTAGCAATCTTCTCACATGATACCTGTGAAATCCATGCGTCACAATTGAAGTGATACGCGGACAAAGACTATTAGGTAACAAGTGCATTTTTACAAATAATGCTGCTATTGCCACAGACGTTTTGGCTATTGCCACAGACAGGTAGCATTTTATTGAGTAGTATTTTATAAAAAGTAGTATATCGGTCGGAAGTTTGATTTAAAAGGTGTCACAGATGTTAGAATTTGTAGGTTCCAGCAGGTGAGCTAATGATCACATTTGTATGTCACATGTCAAGTTTGCCCGCACTACCCCGCTCCGCAGGCGAAAAAGGTGCAAGGCTCTCTTCCGCATGCATGTTCTAGTAGGTATCAGAACAAAAAAATATTTCACTATTATATCCACCTACTTCTGCTCAAGTCCAATTTCTACTTTCAACAACAGACATACACATTAAAAATGAATTCAGAAAAAAAGCAATGATTATCACGATAACGTACACAGAACGTTACTGCAGCCACCAAAATGGCTTGCTGGAGTTGAATTTGTCTTTCGAGTAGCCAAGGATGCCACTCAATGCTATGGGATTGTAACTAGATCATCCTACGAGAAGCCTACTGGACACCCTACGGTCTTTTACAAGTTTGATCGGGGTGGGCCTTACCGCAATCGTCTTGGTTTAACTGAAGAAACAAGAAAACGAAAAACATCGACGACACTCGTCAATCGTCCTTTCAGTTTGAAAGCGAAATAGGGTAATTTGCACTGGACCTTCAGTGTGATCAAAGAGGATCATATCAATATGCCAGCTACATCCACATCCACACGTGCCCATCCTCTCCATCGGAGACTCGGAAAAGAAATGGAAGAGACAATAGTTGGATTTCATGATGCTGGAATCCCAACACGAAACATTCAGACTTGTTTGTGGAAGGATAACGAACTTAATTTGCCAAAAAGAAAACTAAAGAATGTCCGCCAAGTCTCAATCTTCAAAGCGTTAGATGGCCGTACACCGATGGATGCCCTTGAACAGAAATTTCGCGGACTGGAATTCGATGTGGAAACAATCATGAATAACTATGAAGGATGTATTTCTCACCTTTTCTTCGCCCATCCAAGATCACTAGAGATGGCTTGGAGTTACAATGATGTCTTTCTGGCAGATGCCACGTACAAAAAAAATGCTTCGAAGCTTCCGTTTTTGCATCTTGTTGGATGCTCTTCAATTTATAAAACATTTTCAGTCGCATTTGTTTTTATGACAAACGAGAGTCGATCTTCCTTCTCTCTAGCAATGAACTTCTTTCGATCGATCTTCAAAGACAGTGATCCTCCGAAAATTTTTGATGTTGATCACTAACTGGCGTCAACGTCAGGCATTCGATAGCACTTTTGATCTTCCCACGTTCTTTATGTGTATGGCATATTGAAAAAATCATTGTAAAAAATGCAAAGTAGAACTCCCAAATGAAGAAGAATGGAAGACATTTATGAAAGAATGGAGAGCAACCATGTATGCAAAATCCGAAATTCCTTTAATGAACTTTTCAAGCTTTTCGAATCGCGTACAGAAAGTACTATCGTCAAATATACATTCGACACATCTAGTTCCCTACAATGACATGTTTGTCAGTGAGTGTACCGACCACATAGCCCATTTCGGCCAAATTGTAACGTCGCGGGGTGAAAGGGCTCATCGTATGCTGAAGCAGTACATGCCAACTAGCATGAATAACCTACTTCCATGCTGTGAGAAGCTTTTTTGGCAATTAGTAATGATCACGCAGAATAAGACGTGTTCCAGCAGCGACAGCAAATAGGAATATGCAATTATACACAGCCAACGACTCGAGGGATGATTACAAAATATTAATATGAAATTTCTCATTTCGTGCTGAACAAGATATACGAACAGCTGAAGCTCGCCAGTCAGCCACAAAAAAGTAACCAAGGAAACTGCACGGGAGTGTTTAATACTTTCTCGGGTCTTCCCTGCTCACACAAACTGCGTCTATATCTGGATCAAGAACAAGACTTGCAGTTGAGCGATATTCATTCACATTGGCACCTGGCTAAACCCCAACACTTGAGACCACTTCTGTCGCGACCGGCAGAAGTCTTTCAATGGTGCTTGACCAAGTGCGTTCCAGTTTCGGGACCTTACCAGACCATCAGCAGATTGCGACACCCAACGAGCTTCGTGGACTCTCAGAAAACTCGAAAAACTCCGCAAGATTGTTGTATCTCCGAGCTTCGATTCGCTACTGCCCAGCGATTCTTAGCGTCGAGACTTTTAGAAAAAGATATTTTCTATTTTTTTCTTACTCTTTACCGGTATATCGTTCTGCCTGACTACCGTTGGTCTCTGCCTACTTACGACCGCCTACTTACGGGAATGGGTACCATACCCAACACTTCCCCTCGACATGTATGGGCCGGAATGTCCTGCAGTTTCAAGTCCACGTAAGTTTGAAACGCCTGAATAGCACTGTGACTTGGCAGGCTGTTAATCAGGTCAGGATCTTGAGTAGCACGCAGTACCAATGCTGGGACGTACAGCACAAGACCGTCGATAGGCTCCCACGTCGCTTCGTCCAGATCAAACCCACTCCAATTCACCAATAGCTACCAAAGACCAGCAACCTGGCGACATAGCAGTAACTTTTTCACGGGAAAGGCATCGTGATTATACACTGCCTGTGGAACTAAGCCCTCCACGCTTCCCAAGTCGTGTTCAGTATTCCGCTTTAGACGCGAGATGTGGTGAGTCGAGGTCTGTAAAGGTTCAGATAGCGTTTGTACATCTTAGACCCACTCATTCTTTATTCCAAACACCCTACACGGCCCTTTCCATTGCAGCGACAATTTTTTCTGCTGGGTCAGCAGACGACCAACAAGAACAAAATCCCCGATCTCAAAGTTCGGGCTTTGTTTGACGACTTTTCTCGTGGCAAAGCGTTTCCGCTCGGCCTGGTTTTTATTGTCAGCAAAGGAAACCAAGTCTTTGTGCATGTCGTCGATGGATACACTTAATTACGCAATAAATGTAGTTGTTTCTGAAGCTATTTGCGCTTCCGTCCTGTGTAGGAATTTCTCCCCGATATTTTTCAGAATAAAATAATGCCATGGGGGTGATTGTCGGTAATGCCAATAGTGCAGTCACTGGTGCCTCACCATTCTGTCGCGCTGATGGCTGGAAATTCACTGAGACTTGCACCATTGGAAGCAATTCGTTCCACTTGTTAAAAGGCATCCTCCTTTCACTGAGCACACACTTTACAACACGAAGTAGTACACGATTCGCTACTTCCACTATTTCATTCGCCCATGGACAATAAGCGATCACAAATTGGTGTTGAACGTGCCACAAATCTTCCACCCATGCCAATACCCGTTCTTTAAAATGGGATTGTTGACCTGATACCCATTATCTCACTGGTCCGTAACTTTTAAACCAATCCTCCAATTAATGCACAACAGTTTCCGCATCGTCTTGTTTCCACGGAATCAGTTCACAGAATCCACTCATACCGTCCTTCAAAACTAGGATGTATTTGGATCCATTGCTGACTTGCGACATCGTCAAAAAATCGAAATGCAAGACTTCATTGGGTTTGGTTGCCCTTAACGCCGCACCTAGTGGCCTTGGAACTCGTTCTCCCACTACCACCATGGAATGTAGACAGTGTTCCACAAACTCCACTACATCCTGGCGCAGGCCGATACAGTAAAAAAGATCCATAATCGACTTGGCTGTAGCGTTGACGCCTCGATGTCTCGCCATGCCAGCGTGAGTAATCACGCAAATTCGTTGCTTCAACTCCAAAGAGTCCCTTGGAATCCATATTCGTCCTGCCGCAGTATGCATACAGCCCGTTTTCTTATTTACAATTAGCGGCTCCGTATCTTTCGGCTTACATTTTTGTTCTTCCGCGATGTCTCATAACGATGGCCAGCGAAACGTTTTGTCCTGCAGTGGCGACACTTGTTGTAACATCAACCTCTGCACACGATGTGCTAATGGCTGTTTTACAGCAGATCCCCATCGATGAAGTAAGTCAACCCAGACATTCTCTTTCCCATTCACATACTCTATTTCATATTTAAATAATAAATGTTGACAGCACCATGCTCCATCGTTGTAACTTGTCAGCCTGATACTTCACGATATGGCGAGAGACGCTTGTAGGAGCAAAAATACATCACAAGTTCCTGTGATCTGTGAACAAATGGAAACCACGAGATAGTAATAGCAGATATTCCATTCGCTTACAAGTCTCAACAATCGCAAAAGCTTCTTTCTCAGCAATTACCCATCTCGAAGACGATCCCTTAAGAACACCAGACAAAAATGCCAATGGTTCATAGCTCTGTTCATCCAATGGCTTACCTAATTCGCCCGGTCGGACTTGTGTGATCACCGCCCCCAAGTAATTCTTAAATGCATCGGTATAGAAGCAGACATCAGCGTCCTCACGTGGATGCTAATGGAAATATGGAAGTTAGAGCGGCCTTAATCTTATCCAACGCTTCCTTATGTTTTTCATTCCATCCCACATCGACCAGTGTCACCCTTGCAAGCTTGTTTTTCTTGCGACTTCCAGATTTCTCCGTGCACGATTCAATTAACTCACTCAAGAAGTGCACTACACCTCTACACACAATATCAAAATTTTCTCGTTCTGTATCAAATACCTCCGCAAATTAATACCTATTAAGAGTTGTACCTTGTCAATTCTGATAAAACAAAAGCTATTGGCAAATTTACTCTTCCACAGGCATATTAAGTCTAAGCAATATTCTTGCCATTTTCAATAAAGGATGCACTGCAACAAATAATTATCTTATATTATTACGTGTTAGAAGGTTTTTGATAGAGACTGTGTCAAATTTGATACAGAACGAGGAAATTTTGATATTGAGTGTGTAAAGGGAGAATTCGTTGTATCTTGATATGCTCGCACGCGTCCAGTTCACAGCGCACAGGAACTGTTGCAAGTATCCAGCTGTTTGAGGGTCTTGTAAATCAACCAGCCCCTACACACTTACGGGGCAGTGTCTAACACCTGCAACCGAAACCAGACGACCACACCGCTTCAATTCTTTTTTTTCAGAATTCGCACTTTCCAGGATGCAATTTGACACCAAACTGCTCACAGCACGACAATACCGATGTGACCATACTCAGCATCTTTGATTCGCCTTGTGAATTACCCAGAATGTCGACTAACCAAACTTGTACCCCACTATCCAACCTGGGAGCCATCACCCGCTCGATCGCTTGTTTACAGAATGCGACTGCGTCCGTTGCACCCATGATAACGCGGTTTGGGTTCCATAGCTCATTCGGTGTTACAATTGTGAAATACTCGCAGCTTTTTTCTTCGCACGGCAACTGCCAGTAAAACCGAAAACAATCCAATGAAAAGAAACACTCGGAACCTTCCAAATTGTTCATTACCACTTCCACATGTGGCATTGGCCACGACATCGGTACTTTGACATCATTAACCGCACGCAAACCACAGTCATTCGAAAGTGCCCTGACTCTTTCTTCGAAACTATTCGTGGTGCACTCCCCCACCGTGCATCGGGATTTCTTTTTACCAGTCCGTATCGCTCGAGATCTGCCATGTGGTCCTTCATAAAGTCACGGTGTAATGGTGGATATCTTCACGATCTGCTCCGCTCCGTCACGTACTTGAACGGTCATTGGGGGCACCTTCACTGGCAGATCATTGGCAAACTCCACACGAAATGTATCCTAATATCTTGTTAGCAACTCTTTGAGCTTCGCAGCTCACAAATCTGACAATCCATCTTGTTTCGCTTTTTCCCATTTCTCATTTAGGACGTTCAGGACTTGCTTTCGTTGTCTTCCCACACATTTGACCTCTGGCGTATAAAGAACCCGTTCAGAATCATCCTCGGATTCAACACTTCGTCTCATTGAGAGCATCGTTTCTCTTGTCCAGGAAGTGCACAAATGGTTTCTCTAGCGTATGATCCATATGATCTACTTTCATATCGCGTTTTGTAATTTTGTGACGCTCAAAGTTCCTCTTTGCAGCCACTACCAGCACATCTACGGAGTACCCCATCCGAGACATGGTGGGTCGATCAATCACGAGATTTTCCAAGGTCTTCCTTGCTTACGCAACATTCGAAATTTCTCCATCGCAATGGTCCGGCCGAAGTCGAAAATACCACTGTTTCCAAACATATCTTTCTTTTGATCTTCAATTCACCCGTCCTAGCTGTCCCAACAATTTATGGATTCTTCAATGCTTTCATTTTCACAAAATCCTTCTTTTATATTTTAAAAAAATATCTATTTTATTATATTTTTTTTATTAAACTCTGAATCTTCTCCACAAGTCCAGCTGATATCAAGGCGCAGTCGGCGCCATAATCTATCAAAGCAGACACACTCCAGCAGTCCTCAACAGTCACGTTAACAAATCCTGAATCTGCATTGCACTTGGATGTCACTAGTTGTACTGCCGGTCGTTTTTCCTTCGATTCTCGTCCCCTCTTTTTTGCCTCCAATTATCTTTCAGCTTCACCAGCCTGATCTTGTGGACAATGATGAGCGCCATGATCGGATGAACCACATCTCAAGCAACGGAATCTTACCACTCGCTTGCTATCTCTTTCCACTATTTCTCCTGGTTTCAAACTATTGGACTGCTCTCGCGTTTGATCTTGGTCACGACCTTCTTCTACCAGCTCTTCTTTTCATTTCACTTCTTGGTTTCGTATAATCCTTAACCGAATACTTTAGAAAAAGCTTTAGTTCGTGTGTAATCCACCGTCCGGCTGCAACAGGATCTCTTTTCATTGACTTACTCGTTTCCAATTTTAATTGCTCGTCGATTCTCATCTTAAATGGTGCTGTCTCTAAGGCCCTGAAAATCCAATTCACAAACGTATTGCGTCCTCTGTCTCAACATATAACTGCATTCCATATTTCTTTAAAAGCTTATACTTGTACGATTAAGTCATTAACCATTTATGATGCATCGGAAAGCGACAAATTCATTTTCAGCTTCGACATCGCGTTGTCGATCGCTCGTAGGTCCGGTCTCTCCACCATAAGGCTTTTGCGAAAGTATTCAATCCATACTGTTTCGGCAATTTCACCTGCCAATCTTCCAAAATCAAACCGTGCAATATGTCCATTGACCCATGGCTCAATGCACGATGGCACTGGCATCATGAAAGGCTTATTCATGATAGATTCATAGGATACTAACGCGTTGTAATACAGATTGTATTTGTCGATGAAATTTCGTTTATCTTGAGTTGTCGTACCAGCATAGACGGGGTTCTGGGTAGGTCAGGCGCATTCGCCACATGAGCATCACTTGAGACGTCCTCCATATCCACATTCGACATCATTGAAATGACTCTATCGCGAGTCAATACACCAGCAAATGGTTCACTGGGATCCAATCGGCGAATTCTTATTGTCCTAGGTGTTTGTTCCTCTTTCTCTTCGATGGGAAGGCTCTGATTCATGTCCTCGGTTGTTTTCGACTTGAAAACCGTTCACTCGGACATCTTTAACCCCCTCCCCTTCCTAGAGGTCACAATACTGGGACAAAAGTTAACTTTGTTGTATCTCCGAGCTCCGAATCGCTACTGCCCAACGATTCTTAGCGTCGAGACTTTTAGAAAGATGATAGCTTTTATTTTTGGGACACTTGAAAAAATACTCCATTTTGAGGGGTAAATAAAAAAATACTCCACTTTTTGAAGGCAATTCAAAAACTACGCCATTCTGTAATTTACGGAGAATATTTTGTAGCATTCGATTCAAAAATACGCCACTGCGTAATTTACTGAGATTATTCTAGATGCTAAAGGTAAAGTATAAACTGAAAGCGCAATGCAAACATGCTTACTACCATTAAACAGGATGGCTGGAAATGACCCTCCCATAGCTTGGTGGTATAACCCTCGCATCAAATGCAAGAAGTTGTGGTAAAACTTTGTCTGAGACAGGGTCGAGACAATTGTTGTTACATTCTAAAATCACAGTAGTTTAAGGCATAAAGAGAAGGACCGGCCACATTTTATATGATACTTTTCAGTGCATCAATAGACTATTTAGGTGTCACACTGCAATTTAGTATTGTTAGCATTTTGTATCATGTGCCTTAATGCAGTCTGTTACACACGTCTCTGCTTGTTCTTCTCTTTATCAAGCAGCAATGTAGCTGACTGACTCTCATCTCTCTTCGACTTTCTCGGTCTACCACGACGTTTGATAATCTTTGCTGGCTGACAATGTTGATGAACAAGATTGCGTTTTATGGTTGCGGGCGATAAATCCATATCAATATCTGCCGTATAAGCTGCCAAATAGATTGATGATCGCCATGTCACATCAAAATATCTATACATCTCGCCTAATTGATTCTCGATTTTACGACATGCAAGTGTTGGAAATCGACTGAAGTTGAAGTTTTATGCGCGTAAAACATTGAAGGAGATTCCTTTGGTTAGGGTGATGCGTGCCGCTTTTTCTTCACCCATGGTTTAGGTTTGAAAGTGATTGGTAGACACTTTTAACTTTGCAATAATTCACATTCTTTTTTGTACACAAAACAACAGGTTATGAGCCCAAATGGCTCGGACAACGGTGATACCGTCGCTCGTGAAAAAGTTCCGCCATAAAATGCTGCGCTGAGGCGTGGTAATATTGGTATGGCGGAGGAGTACGAGGAAAAGGGTGCAAACGTTGCAGTGTACAATGGAGAGGATTTTCAGTTCGTGGTGGAGGCATGGGAGGCATGGAGAATAGCAACGGCATCAGCGAAATGGTGCAGCTTATGCGTTGGTTGTTGGGGCGACTGGATCGGTTAGAAGAATCCCAGAGCAAGATTCAAGGAAAGCTTTCAGGAAAAGCCCGGGTGAATAAGATTGCGGACGATGTGCAGATGTCACCCGGGAAAGATTTAAATTTGCTTGCATCGGGACTGGGACGTGGACCGAGAATGCATTTAGATGCGTTGAGTGGGATGCCTTCACCTGACAAGGCGGAACGAATAGCAGCGCATCAGAGGTATTTTGTACGCCAACAACCCGGTTATGGTTTGCCACGTTCGAAATAGTAGTACCTTTACGCTGCGGCCATGAACGCGCCGCACGATGAACATCAAGTGTATCTCCAACATGTGGATGATGCTCGGAGGCAGGTACAACAAATGGAGCGGGTTATGAGATACCCTGATGCTAGGAAAAAGAAGCTTGCAATTTCGTATGTTCAATGGAACTGAATTATACGAAGGACTTGGCTCTGTTTTTTTGGAGTCGGGACGTCGCTTCGAAAGGCATGTGAATTTGGCACAGTCAGCGTGTTGATTTCTCTGGCCCGAAGATGTTAAAGTGGATCATCTCGGACATTATCTTCAAGGAATAGCGAAACGATATTATCATAAACAAATTGAAACTTGGTGGAATCACACGCCGACCCTTCAATATGCGATGGAAAAAACTCTTGAAGCATTCAAGACTCACATCACTCCTGCTCAGTCGATGCTATTGTTTGCAAAGCCTAAAGACCCGAAGAAAACATGGAATGAGCATTTTCTATAGTTGGTTGCTGTGGTGGAAGTGTCGGGAGGTGTTCCGGAATATATGGTCCTCAACAACATTGTGAAATACGCATCAGAAGACATGAGGGTCGTACTAATGGCGAAGGTTGATGCACACAGAACGGACTATATACAGCGAGCCGAAGAGCTGGCTCATTTCCCTCAAGCATGGGAATCTAGAACGAAAAAATTATTGCCAAAAGGTGTGTCGAACGTCGTCCGAGAGTCGATATTTCGAGAGACCCGAAGGTGTCATGAATGTGGTGAGATTGTTCATTTGAGGGTGATGTGTCAAAATCGGAGTAACAAAGTCGCAAAGCTCAATCGAATTTTACTTTGGCAACCTCAGACCATGGTATTGGCATAAACGATTACTGGATATTGGACAGTGGATCATGTCGTCACTTATGCAGTGATGAGTCGTGTTTAGAAGATGCTACAGACGCCCATGGGGTTTGTATTCAGCAAAATGGGGAGGAGCTGAACATCAGCAAGGTGGGAAATGTCACCCTCCGAGTCTCAGCTGCGGGAGAAACAAAAAGCGTCGAACTCACCGAAGTCTATTTCGCGGTTGGACTTGCACATAATTTGATTTCGTATGGAAAATTGCATGCCAAAGGGTACTCGCTTGGTCGCCGGGGTGCACAGCGTGTACTTGAAAAAAGTGATGGAAAAAGCGTTGTTTTCGATGTGGATCTATTTAACAGTGTAATGACGATCTAGGCTGCAGTGCAATGCAAATTGCAGCCACCTCGAGGAGTGATTTTATCGGCCCTTGCGATCAACGCCGAAGCAAGTGAAGTGATCACCCACGAAGCGCAGCGTAGTACACTATATTATCTTAATCGACGTTTAGGTCACCTCAATTATGATGCCGTGGAGAGATTGACTCGTGATCCAGCTTCGGGTATACAATTAACTGATCGGAAACGTGCTACTTGCTAGACGTGCACACAAGGCAAGCAGAGCAAGAACAGGCAGCCTACCCATGATACAGGTGTGAATTCGCCCATCGACAGAATTGGTGGAGTTATTTGTCCGGACCTCATTGGTCCCATGACTCCAAGGGACAGGCTTGGTAATCGCTACATGATCAATTTCGTGGATCACAGGAGTAATTACGTGAAGGTCTTCCTAGCAAAAACGAAAGATAAAGCCGCGCGATTATTCGAGGAATTTTTGGTTTTATTCGAGAAGCGTTTCGATTGTCGCATTCACGTCTTGCATACGGACTATGGTAGCGAATACGCAAAGATCGAGCTGTTTTGAAAACGGTCTGGCGTGGCTTACCAGCTCAGTGAGGCAAGGAACCAAGCGAGCAATGGCAAGGCCAAGTGTATGCATCGTACCATTATGAATATGGCCAGGTGCATGATTTTTGCCAGTGGTTTACCGCTTTATTTTTTGGGGGATGCGGTCCAATATGCTGCTTATGTATTAAATCGGTTTCCCACGAATGCCACTCCCGGTAAAGTATCTTCAATCCAGATACTTACAAACGTGGAACCAAACTTGAGCAAAGTTGTGGTTTTTGGTTCCCCATGCTCGATTTATCAAAACCGAAGAAGGCCAATTTCGCTAAACGTGCACAGCCTGGATTTATCGTCGGCATTGGTGATGGAACAAAAGTCTACCAGGTTTTTGTACCCAAGGATCACATCGTTGTCACCACGCAACATATTCGAACCATCGAAACTCTTGACAGTTTACAGAATCATATTCTGGAGCGCCAATACCTCCGTGTCGACGAAAACACGAATGCGGAAAGCGCTGCTCCTGACGAGACGGAGAAACTTACCCCCAGCATTACCAGAGCATCAACGAAATCGACATGGACAAGGGAGCGTCCATTTACAAGATCGCGACAGATTCACGCGACTGAAGCTGGAACCGGAGTGGTGAGCAATGTGAAAGATGCAGACCCGTCAAATTATCGCGACGCAATCAAGATTGTGGACAAAAACGAGTGGGAAGCTGCTATGCAAGAAGAGTTACAAGCTTTGGAGAACAACCAAGTGTGGAAGATGGTGGAACACCATGTGATGCGCATTGTCTGCATCCTAAATGGGTTTATAAGACGAAACATGATGCAAATGGAATATTGGAGCGATACAAGGCTCGTTTGGTCGCGTGTGTTAACGAACAGGTTTTTGGTCGTGACTACAACGTCACTTTTGCAGCTATCATGGAGATGCCAAGCGTGAAATTGATCTTAGCTCTGGCAAGAATTTCGTGCACCCCGGCATAGCATGCGGACATACCCAACTCATACGTCAAAGCTGAGAAAGAACCGGAACTCAATATCAATTTATAATCCTGAAAGGAATGGACGCAGATCAAGACACACTGAATTCCTACAAGGTCAAAAGAAAAGATGACTTGTCGCTGGAATTAAAGAAATCGCTATATGGCCTGAAACAAGCCGGAAGAATTTGGACTAAATTGCTGCACAAGAAATAGGCGTCACTGAAGTTCGCGCAGCGTCTTACAGACACGTGTGTTTACTGGAAGTGAACTGATAATCATTCGATCGTTGTGGAAATTTACGTAGACGATCTTCTCGTAACGGCAACTGATCCATTGCAGATCGAAATGTTTTTCAGTGATTTGGAGCCGCTTTCGGTGAAGAACTTGGGTAATGCACATAAGCTCCTTGGTATGCATATCAACTACAATGATTGAGACGGTTACGACATTGACCAAGAGGCGGCAATAGTCGACATGCTCAAGGAATTGGTTTGAGAAAACGCTCGTGGAACGCGCACTCCTATCGGTGATACTACAAATGACACACTCGAAAATGATGTCGGGCTCCCAGTTTTTCCTACAGCGGGTGGGGTTTCTGCGCGCTCTTTTTAGTCACTGTTGGGAAGCTTGCTATGGATATCAAGGTTCGTCTATACATTTCGTTTGCTGTACATCGTGTGACAAGACGTACGCGCTGTACCACTGAAAGTTATTGGAAACTTGCGAAGAAGATAGCCAGGTGCCTACAAGAGTCGAAAGATCTTAGGCTACGAATGAAAGGAAATGGTGTTTCGACTAAACCACTTAATTTGGTTGGCTACAGCGATGCAGACTTTGCCGCAGACAAGGCTAACCGAAAGTCTATTACCGGAGGATACGTTGAGGTGGCGGGTATGCCTGCGGTGTGGTTTATTCGCAAATATGGTGGGGTCTCCCTATCTCTACTATGGAAGCAGAGTTTACTGCAGCATCGATTGTGGTTGCAGAGATGATTGGCATTAAAGAATTGCTCGGAGAAATGGGGCTACATTGTGTGATACCGATTCCTCTATAGGTGGACAATCAAGCAGCATTGAAGAAGCTTGGCGGAGAATCTTCATCGAAGGCGAAACACATTGATTTGAGAATCAAGTTTGTGGGCTTGCATGCCAAATGTGGACTTCTAAAGACCGAATATTGTGAAGGTTCTCGTATGCCAGCTGACATGATGACAAAAGCGCTTCATGCACCGCGGTTGGAGGAGCTGAAAAACCTCATCGGCTTACATCAGAACGCGAAAGACCTGTGAAGGTAGAAGGGGCACATGACGACGGCTTGAACGAATACGCGCACGATGGACGAGTGTTGGAAATCGAATGGAGTTGAAGTTTTATGCACGTAAACATTGAAGGAAATTTCACTGGTTAGGGTGATGCGTGCCATTTTTTCTTCACCCATGGTTTAGGTTTGAAAGTGATTGGTAGACAATTTCAACTTTGCAATAATACGACATACTTTTTCTACACAAAATGTGCCTTCTCTTTCTCCTTGCGTATATTTGCTCGTCTCGCACCATGTATCTCCATAGATTTCCAGAAACTGACACAGAAGCTGCTGGAGATGACAACCTTCAAGCCTTTGTCCTTATCCAATGCAGAGACTCCATCATTTGCTCAATTCCAGACTCAAGGTGCTGGGATAATCATGCAGCTTCTTCAGGTTGCATTGATCGAAATGTCTAAATCTGAGTCCGAATCGAGCGAATCTTTCTATATTTCGCAATTGGAACTCTTCCATCCACTCTTTTGACTTTTCATTTCGGACGTGAAGAAACGAATTCTATCAGCTCTCTTGGAATTATTAAAACATGCGGCCATTTAATCGCAGACGGTTGGCCGTTTGTGCTTTCAGCGATCCAACAAGCTTCCGAAACAGGCGATCCCAAGACGAAATTGATCGCATTCGAATGTATTCGGCTCATTGTGGACGGCTTACTGGTCTCACTTCCGCAATTTTTTTTCCCGATTGCGTGGAATACATCCGGCGATTCGTATGTTGCACCAACAAGAAATAGACTCCTAAACCTCTCTTATCAATATCTGAATATACCTTTGGTATCAAAAATATCAATTTTGGGAACTACTTTTCCTGCGGATTTTTGCAGGACCTCTTTTTGATCACTCTGCGCAAGCTTGATATTTGGCCCAGTTCGTTAACCAGGAGATGTGGATACCGGTATGACCGCATCGTTTTGATGGTCTCTCGAGCTTTTGACGAGAAAAAAATGCTGTTTTCTTTTCAGATTATTGACCATAGAGCGCATACAATCCACACACCAGTGAAATTTAAGCAGGATGTCAATCGTATCAGAGCTTTGAAGAGTTATCCTCTCGTTTTGTATCTTATGTCAAGTGTATCTTATAAGTAGAAATATGAATACTAATATTATAAGGGAATTGTTATACTCACGCCCTTTTTGGTTAAATTTACGACGTTTTTTCCCCATTAAGTTAGCTTTTTTCCGTTAGATTCCTCTCTTGAGAAACTATACAAATATTAAGAAACTAAAGAATCAAAACCTTTTGAAAGCGTTTAATGCGATGAACACCCAAGGCATGCTCCCTCCTCCAGAGGCTGAATATGATAGCCGTGAAGAATTAATGCCTGCAGCTTAAAATTGAGCTCTCGGACAAGCAAATGCAGTGACTGTCAAACGTTCAGCTGCTAGAAATTATGGACAATTAAAATGTGACCGTGGTGGCGCAAGCGTATCTACATCAACAGAACGAAAGCGACAGACAAAGCCTCGGCGTATTGAATGCTCCTTTCTCGCATAAAATTATTCCAAAAGTTGAAAAATCGATGTTGAAGACGGTATTCAGTGAGCACAATGACCAAAAATCTCTTCACTCCTCTGGGAATTCAACGCATAGAAAACCCACTGTCGACCAGGTGAACAAAGTAAAGATTATGACTAATGCGGGTGTTAAACCGACTGCAATTTTATCACCTTTGAGGATGAAGAAAAGTGATACCTTTGCAAAGTTGCGCACTACATACAACGCACGAGTCAATATGCGAATGAGCAGCTTGCGGGGAGAGCTCCTATACAAGCGTTTCTTGACAATCTTCAAAAGAGCGATTGGGTGCATCATGGTAAAGCAAATGAATTAGGAAACATCACTAGTCTATTATTTGCAAATTTGGAAAGCATAAAACTTGCAAACCACTACAACCACGTTGTTGTGATGGACTGCACGTATAAAACCAGCCGATATCGAATGCCCCTTGTTCACATCATCGGAATGACTGCATTTAACACGACGTTCACAGTAGGTTTCTACTTCCTGGACATAAAAAAGATGGAGAATTATTTGTGGGCAATGTCAAAATTGTCAACTGTGTGGGAAAACGGCTCTGCACCGAAGGTAATAGTGACAGACAGGGAACTGGCCATTATGAAAGCAATCGAGCAAGTTTTTCGTCGTCTTCAAATCTTTTATGCATTTGACATATGAATAAAACATACTCGTCAATTGTAAGGAATACTATGCAAACCAGGAAGATTTCGACGCATTTATGCAAATGTGGAACGTATTTGTCTCTTCTTCAACGGGAAAAGATTTCGAGGATCACCTTGGAGACTTCGCAGATAGCCTCTCAGACAAGTTGTAGGCTATGAAATACGTTATGACAACTTGGCTCGTCTACAAGGAACAATTTCTGAAGGCTTGGACTTTGAAGCATCCACATTTGGGAAATTACTTCATCGCGGGCAGAGGGAGCCCATGTATATGTGAAGAAGTTTCTTCAAGTCTCTACACGTGACTTTTTGCTGGTATTCAGTAAGCT